>CAIGQQ010033541.1:8690155-8712309 GCA_903798035.1 Danio albolineatus | reverse complement strand
TATTTTTTACATTCAAAGCCCAAGCAACTGGAAGAAACCCCTTAGATAGTAAAAATGTCTGACCATTTCATCACCCTTATATTGTTCAGTACAAGTCCAGTATGATCAAATCTTTGTTAAATCACAGTAGTATATGAAGAGAATTGCTAACCAAGCAGTTTTGACATTTACTGCATGGGAACAGTATTGAAACACAATAAGAGTAATTTATGACTATGCATTTAAGCTCATAGTTCATGACTAATGGCCTCCATCCTAATATTAATATCCTGAGAATCTAATTCTACATTATAAAAACAGTAATATATTCTTAACAAATAATTTCGATTTTGTTTAATACATTATTCCTCTAATTAAATGTATTTTAATATTTATTTCTTCATTTTTAAATGTACTAATATAATAAATGTTAAAGATCTATATGTCTTTATTAATAATTTTAAGATTTCAAACTTCATACTTTTAGTGCTTGAAAATAATTGCACAATTTAGCCAACATAACAGCATATTCAGCACACAATACAACAAAATTACAGCGAATTGTACTTTCATCTCCCATAGATTAATTTTTGTTTGGATCATGTTACATTGTCTAACAGTTAGATTGTCTAATAATGTTTGAGATTTAATATGTATCGTTGAGTGTGATCTTTTGCACTAAAAAATAAATTTTCTTTATTTAAAAAAAAAAAGATAATTTACTCACCACCCCAGATGTATAAGTATATGATTTCATTTCTTCAGATGAACAAATTTAATTCTTCCTCAAAACCACACCAATTCACATGACCACAGTTGATCAATGAGTATACTTTGCTGATTGCTGCTGCTTGTTTAAACTACTTGTTTAAAATGAGCTGACACTACACAATTCTTGTAATTTCTTTGGCTAATTTATTTGTTTTATGTTCAGTCCACTTAAATTTGTAAACCATTACGTTAACTTAAGCGTTTTGTGTTGTAACAACATGACGGAATTGTGTTGGTCCAGCAACCTGGTTAGGGGATTTGTAGTTTCCAGCATGCTTTGTGTGGGATTAAATTAAGAGATTAAAATTTTGACAATAAAAGTATTCTTGGGGTTTAAAGATAATAGAAAAACTTGTTAGAGTTTAATCTTCAGAAGATATAGAAGATTTTTCATATAATGTTTTGACATTACCACACTGCAAAAGCAATGGTTAACTTTTAAAAATTGAGTAAGCACTGCCTTAAAATGATTAAGTAAATGAACTATGTGTATAATTAAGTTACATGAACTTGTATTATACTAAAGTTGCAACAGAACTAAAGTTGCAACAGAAATACTTCACATTTTTAAGTAAAATCAACTTGTCTCTTTTGAGGCAATGGGTTTACTCACTTTTTTAAGCAAATGCTTTTTACAGTGCACCTTGCAGAAGCACCCATGCTTTGGGTATAGGCATTAGCAACAATGCTGTTTGTTGCTTTGCTCAGTGAGCAATAACTGTCCTAAAATGAGTTCTGAGATCAGTGTCAATCAACTGCAGATGTAAATTATGCTTAATAATATGAAATGTGCTTAAAAATGGCTCTTTTGATAACTTCAAATAAAACTAAGAGACTTCGAAATGGACGACACATAATCAGACCTTTAAAGTTAAGTATAAATACAAACATATTTAAACTTTTATTTGATAAAATCATGTTGGACCAACTCAATTACATTTAATTGATTAAATACATATATTTTTAGTTGGTGCTAAACAAATTTATTAGATGGAAATCCTACCCTCAATTAAACTGAGTTTATCCAATGAGTTATATTGTTGAGTGTAGCTTCTAAAGAAAAAAACAACAGAACCAATCTTCAACCATAGAATTTTCATTTTTAGGTGTGCTGTGCCTTTAAAAACACAACACAGCGAAGATCCTCCAAAAATCAGCCAGTGATGGTAGAGGGGTTTACGTAGCAGGTATTTATTTAGTATTTACCTCAATGCAACCACAGTGAGGTGTGCTTGCACCTTTCTCCCAGTATCATCCCATGCCACCCACTGTACTGAAACACGGCGTAGCAGCATCACTGCGGCACGCATCACGCATTTTAATAGAGGTGTCTGTTCATGAATGTAATTGGCCTTATTGCTGCAGTTCTATTGATATTTCTCCGTTTTACAATCAGCACAATCTCGCATACGGGAGGAGAAGTTGGGAGGGATATTACGATTAAACCCAGGCTTTAAACATCAATCTCTGTGATTAAAGGATTGAGCATAATTTGTGCCACTTGTCTCAGTTGATCACATTTGATACGTCTTGCCAGCGAGTCCTGATTGCCGGAGATATTTATTCCAGGCATATGTTTGGCTGTCAGGGAGCACCGGCCAAGTTGTTCACGGACACACTGTGATATACCTGGATGCAGCTTTCTGCGGACAGGGGGCGTTTTAGATCTCCCTCCAGCCCCCATCCTTCTCTAACTCTAATCTCACGGCGACCTCCGTCTCTCTCCATCTGTGTTTGTGACTCCGAGACAGCTTGCGACCAGCTTTTGGGAGGTGTGTATGTGTGTTTGTGTGTGCATGTGTGTGTGTGTGACATGTTGTTTTCTCCTCAAAGCTATGATAAATGTTCCACTCTGTCCTCTCACCATGGAGCAGATGTACCTCTGGGGAGATGGCACAACAAACGCACACACACACACATGCACACACACAGAGACTGGCGCAGTCAGCCAGCTAAACTCTTGGCTTGGATGCTTGGCTTTGGTATCTTGTCACCCCTCTGTTGACATGGCAGCCTCAGTGGTGTCAAAAGCCTAAAGCTGTGCCCAGCTAGATGAGCTATTCAAGTGAAGAAACACACACACTCACGCGCACACACATTATCTATGCAACTCCTTCCAATACTCAAGACAGACTTTAATCAGGGAAACGTTCCTCCTTCCCATTGAATTTTCCTCTCTGCCGTGACCGGTCAGGTGTGAAAAAAGCATTAAAGATCCAAATAAAGTGCGCGGCGTGAATCAGAAAGTGACGTTTATGAAAAGGATGATCTAAAAAGTCCTTGGGTGCCGTCGCAGTAGTCGGGGTGGCTGTGTAGTCTAACGCAAAAGCACATGAACGAGGAGACGTGAGCAAATGAGAAAACTGAGGGAGGGAAGGGGAGCAAATGAGATCGTTAACCACATCGAGGGAGCAATAGATCTCTGTGCATTTTAGCAGAGCGGTCAGAACGGCACAAACAAGCCCTGCATTGAAGCGATAAGAGAAATGCACCAAGTGCTGCAAAGAGCTGCAAAGAGCTGCGAAAAATGGCAACTCTGCAGCTCTGCGGCCAGTCGATGGTGGGAAAACAAAGACGGATGAGACTAAACATGCATATTAGGACCTTGTGGGTGCATAAGAAATAAGGGTGTAAGAGTATTCGCAGCTTTGAAGTCACAGTTCAGTGAGGTTTTGGTACAGCAGGGGGAATACTGAATATGAAATATCACCCTTTTTTATTATGCAGCAGTTTACTGTAGAAATTGAGGTTGCCCATTTTATATGTACTTGGCACTGGGATATATATGGTAACTACATTAGTTCAGGGGGCTGTTTTTCTGATATACACAAACCAAATAGCTGACTTTACTAGAAAAAAAATCATGGAAACCTATTTTTCTCCGAAAAAAAAATCATGAAAACGCATTGCGTAAAAAAAATATTTTTTTAACATTTTTTTACACAAGATGAATTGGTAACACTTTAGTTCAAGCCACAATTCATGCTATTGACCTTATTTTATTCATTTTATTCTCTTTATTAATTTGAGTCTTTTTGGCTCGAGACTTCTGGTCTCATTCACTTCTATTCATATTTAGAGGTTAAAAACAGCTCGTTCTGCTGCTTGATGTTGCAAACTGATGTTTTCTTATTATATTATTCTACCTTGTCTGTATAGTCATGTAGAGCGAGTAGTTTGACCGTTTTCTGCCGTTTATTATTCCCAGTCATTTCTCCCATAGGCGACTGAATCGGATGTTCAAAAACAATCGCAAGAACGAGCGCACTTCCGCATCACAGAATAAGGTCAATTAATTACTGGCTTACTACTTGCCTATTATTAGGATATTACCTGTTTATTGGTAGCTATAAAGTAAGATCTTATTTTACATACCTAATCCTACCAAAAATCTGATCCCACTTTCTAGTCTAATAATTATTAATAGGGAGCTAATTAGCAGTTCATTGAGGTAATAGTCTTAGGGTGCACTCACACAATGCTATCCGAACCGTGCCCAGGCACGTTTCCTGGTTCGTTTGACAAGTGTGAGTGCTCAAAATCTGGCCAACTGAACTGCACCTGGGCTCGGTCGGAAGAGGTGTGCCAAAGCACGGTTGTTTTTTTTGTTGTGGTACACTTGTAGTGTAAGTGCAAAGCGTGCCTGAGCCCAAAACTGAAGACGTGACATCACATTTAAGGGACTGTTTCATATGGATTTATTATTGGTTCTTACTTTTCAATAAATGCGAACTGTAATAGTTTATCAAAGATACAAACCCCTTGCTGCATGTCAGCTGCACCTTCAGTAAGCTACTAATACCTGCAGCACGAAGTGACGAGCTTGAATTTTAATATAATTTATGAGCGTCAAAAGTTGTGGTTCTGTTCGGCAACATATTTGACTGTGTGTCACTGCATCCCAAATGACTAAAACGATATAACTAAAGCATTGTCCACTGTGCTGAGCTACAGTGTTTCTCTTCATGTTAAACTGAACAGTCGCATCATCTATAACATAAGCGTTCTCAGGTTCGGAAGGCAAAATGCAGTGTGAGTGCAGGACATCGGGGGAGAGGGGAGGGGGGGCAATCGCACTTCGACACAGTTTAAGGCAGCTGTACCTAGTGTGAGCATGCCCTTAGTTCAATTCCTGGAGGGCCGCAGCTCTGCACACAACTCTGATCAAGCATAGCTGATCCAACTAAAGAAGGTGTTCATGACTCCTTTGAACAGCTCGATTATTCTGTGTTTGATAGGGTTGGAGCAAAACTATGCAGAGCTGAGGCCCTCCAGGAATTGAGTTCGAGACCTACACAGTATGCCCTCAGTCAATAGTTTGTTAATAGCATGAACTGTGACTTAAAATAAAGTGTTAAAGTTAAGTGTAAAGTTAATTCAACTAGGAATTAAGTGGACAAAATTAAAAAAAAAATGTTTAGGGTAAGTGGTTGTAAACTATTTATTTTGGGCTGAATTTAAACAAACTGATTAAGTTGAACATTACTCAATTTAATTTGATTGTTTAAATTCAACCCATATAAATTGTTTGAAACAATTTTGCAGACATACTTTTTTTTCAGTGTAGGAATACATAACTGAAGTGGTTTAGGGCAACACTTTCCTCTGGATTTTCTAGTTAATTATTATCTATTTGAGTTAAGAATGTGCCTTATAATCCAGTTTATGTAGGCCCACACGGAATCTGTGCGTGCAAAATTCCTCAGTGATTCTGTTTATTTACTTGTGTAAATGTGTGTACATGTATATTTATTCAGTTTTTAAATTAATTTCAGTAATAATTTTGACTAATATGAAAATATTCATATGATTTATTTACAATACAGTTTGTAAAGTAATATTTTCTGTCTTTTAGTAGATATTATTGCACAAGAGACTTGCTTTGTTTACCAAATAAAGTGGATCTAATTAGAGTTGCATTGTAAACATTAAATAAAAGTTAAAAATGTATTACTTTTTATTTCATATATTAAGCTTTTAGTTACGATACTCACAAAAACATTCCGCATAAATCCGCAGATTTTTAACAAAATTTTGCGCAGAAATAGCAAAAAAATGTCTGCAGATTCTGTCTGGCCCTAATTATGACTATGATAAGTACATAATTTGTGTATACTGAACAGCACCAAACACTGCTTTGAGTGAATTATGAGAGCAACTTCCTTTAAACTGTAAAAAAAAAAAAAACTATTGATTAGTGAAGGAGGAATAAAAAGCTGTAAAAAGATTTGGAATCAAAGACGTCTGTGATATTAATGTCACAGTTAATAAAAAGCCAAAGTTATTAATAACAAAGTTATTTTTATGACAAATAAAAACAAACAAACATACCTCTCCATTTCACAATGTACTGAACAATGGATTGTATTTAGCAAATGTTGTTTTTACCTTATTGTTTAAAATAATTTGTTTGCAGTTCATTTTAAAGGAAGCTCCCCAAAACTTGTACAAAGTGCAATCCATGATTCACATGCGGAAACAGTCACACGTGGAAAACAAAACAAAAAAAAAGATGAACCACAAAAACACACCATTATAGCCCAAATAAGAAACATTAGCATTCTACGTATGCCCCACAAAAAGCATCCTTCATGGATTTTAAGAGTATTTGTTCCAAAGACATTGTTTTTCTGTATATTTGTGAATGTGCCGCCGGTAATCTATCAGAAAACGTGTGAGACATGAAGATGTGATGTTAACAGGATTTCTCCCAGAGTGCGCAGCCAAGTTGTTCTGGCTAAGTGTCTCCCCGTGGCGCTAAATTGCTGTGTAGACAAGAGCAAATCCCCTCAGTCTGTCCACTAGACTCAAGGGACCTGGAGTAAAACTAGCCTCTGGACTGGCCTGAACAGCTGCTTTATCTTCAAAGGATGCTCTATGAGATTCTATTTATGGCCAAGCATGCTAATTCTAGCACACTGTTTGTCATCTGCTTGCTTATTTGCATTAAAACGAAAGCTTATAATAAATTAAACTACCTCACACAATCCAACTAAGCTACACTGCAAAAAAATATGTGTAAATTAGCAGTTTTCTGTATTTTTGTATTTTCCCTTTTTTAATGTGTTTGAATTGCATTATGGGACCTTGATCTTCCTTCCTACCACTTCTAACCTTAAAAAGTTAAAGAAAGTGACTTTTAATAACATTTTTAATAGTTTAAAGTGATACATTGTCTGGTTTGGTGTTGTATCTCATAGTACGAAGCATTTTCTGTTATTTTACAGACCTAATTCTCTGTATACTATTTCTTATACACTCTATAAAACTCACTTTGTTAAATAGAATTTTCAATGTCAAAAGTTGACAGAGCAGAGATCAAGGCCCCATAATACAATTCACAACCACAGAAACTGTTAATCAACAGATTTTCTTTGCAGTGTATAGCACATTCAAAAATTAATCATGATAGTTTAGCATTAACTCTTTGTAACCTTTCGATTTTATTTAATTTGTCAGTTTTTTAAATGTAAGTTGTCAGATTCTTTAGATTCCATCTAAATCTGTTAAAATTGAATACTATTAGATTTATATGTTAATTTTTAGTTAAAGTTTATAGTTATAGTTTTAGGATTTTTAGGATTTAAAGTTAAAAGATATGAATACGGTATAAATATATCTAGCTGTAGACAAAGCCAGAATCAATTAGTTAAATTCTATGGTTTACATATATTCAGAGGCAAAATTGACAGAGCTCCACTCCACACAATAGATGAATTAAAAAGAAGCATTTAAAAGTCATTGGATGCATTGAGGTTTTTACATAAATATTGTTCTTATTTGTTTAATTTATGTTTAACTAACAAATATCAATCACATAAAGTTTATTAGTTCAATTATGTTAAAAGTGTTAGCCTAGGTTAGGTTAGGTTAGGTTACACCCGAAGGTATATTTGGTTAGCAGTGAAGAGTCCTCATTTCATAACAGTGCCACACAACCCGCATAGTGACAACAAATGGACATAAAGACATAAGACATAGACATACAAAATGCTCTCTTCAAAAAATAAAAATAAAATAAATAAACAATATCTTCAACTGCAAAAATAAAAATAACTATAAAACAAAAATAAAAATAAAATAAGTGTTTAAAACAATCTATGAAATTTAAAGTATGTAATGGAAATTTTATATGCAATCACAATACATACACCTTATTTATTAAGCCTAAATATTTATTAAATGTAGTATAATTATTTATTAAAAGTTTTGAACAATTGATGCAAATTATGTGAATTAATTTTACTGCTATAGCTTTTTTGTCTTATAAAATTTCTTTTTTTGGAAGCATATACTTTTTAACACCTTCACCAATATGACAGAGATTGTAAATCTGGTAACCAGTGAAAGGTAGTTTTAAAGCAGGCAACTGAGAATTTGCTTTCCTACCAGGTGCTTTGTAGAAGCCATTCTCCTCTCTGTAGGGCAACAGATAGACTTCTCCCTCCTTCCAGATCAGAGATTGTTCATGGCCTCTGGAGAAAACACCTTTCCAGCCATCTGGATCTAAACACAGTGAACACACAGGTCTCAGATCATTAGTGAATACAGCTTTCACTTCACATTCTTTCGTTTATTCAATACAAATTGTTCATTACAAATTAAATGTTCAGTAAACCTTCTGTTTCTCCACCTAGGAGAACATTAAGTTCCTTTTTTACGTATTTCTATTCTTTGGCCTACAAATATTTGAAAGTACATATAGTTGAAGTCAGAATTATTAGCCCCCCTGTTTATTTTTTTCCCCATTTTCTGTTTAACGGAGAGCAGATTTTATCTAAACATAATAGTTTTAATAACTCATTTCTAATAACTGATTTATTTTATATTTGCCATGATGACAGTAAATAATATTTTACTAGATGTTTTTCAAGACACTTCTATACAGCTTAAAGTGACTTTTAAAGGCTTAACTAGGTTAATTAGGTTAACTAGGCAGGTTATGGTAATTAGGCAAGTTATTGTATAACGATGGTTGGTTCTGTAGACTATTGAAAAAAATAGTTTAAAGGGGCTAATAATTTTGACTTAAAAATGTTTTTTTTAAAAATTAAAAACTGCTTTTATTCTAGCCAAAACAAAAAAAATATATACTTTCCCCAGAAGAAAAAATGTTATCAGACATACTGTGAAAATTTCCATTCTCTGTTAAACATCATGTTACATGTCTGGGGGGGTGTTGCTCTGTTTTCTCCTCCCCTTTCTGTTTTTATTTGCTGTCTGCTGTTCTCCTAAAATCTAGGTGTTGTGATTGGCTTGCAGAGTTCTCACAAGTGGACCAATCAGAAGAGGATGGGGGTCATTTAAGCGCTCCAATAACAACTCGGACCAGACAGACTGGAGGGAATTCTGGTCTCTTCTCGTTGATGCTTTTGTGTTTGTCTGTGTAACATTTTTGCCTGTCCTGTGCAACATTTGTGCCTGTCCTGTGCTCTGGTTCGCTTTAAGTGATTTGTTTTTGGAGTTGTACATCTGTTCAGAACTTCTATACTATACCTGCTTAAATCTACTAAGGGAAGTGAAAGTGTAGTATATCACGTGACATACATTTTTACACACATGTAGTTGATTCTCTGTTAATCCATTAGGTCAGAAGCGGGTGCTACTCTGTGTATGTTTTGTCCAGTGAGTGCAGGTTAGGTTGGGGTGCGTATGACGCCGAAGATATTTGTTTTCTATTTTTTCATATTTCTCCTTATTTATTTAGGGGGGGAAGGATTAGTCAGCGGGTGTTTTATTTGTTATTTTCTTTTATTTGGCACCGCTTATTTTCCTTCCCTGGCCTATCAGGTTTGTTTGGGAATTATTTAAAAAAGAAAAAAGGGGGGGCTAATAATTCTGAATTCAACGGTAGAGCCTCTGAAAAATACATTTGTGCACCCACAAGTGCATCTAGATGGAATCAACTGAAGCATTGTTAATTTGTAAATCACATTTCTGTACTAAATAATGCATCTAAAAAACATAACAAATTACTTTTGTGTTTGTGCAAATTATATGAATATAACATTCTGATTTGGAAATTGTTACAGTTAAAATCTTTTGCTTTAATGACAGCAGCACTTGAGTAAACTCCAAATGCTTCAATAGATGTAAGAACATCTGGCAAAGCAAAGGGCCAGATGATCATTGTCACAAATTTGATTGTTCACTTTAAATGAAAAATGTGCAAAATTTTAATAATAAAAATATGTTAATGAAGAAATTATTTAGCATCATTCAAATCATTCAAAATAGCAAAACTTTGTTAAAAATGATTTTCAATGTGGTGCCAGTTTTTTTGTTCTCACTGTACAGTATATTCACCTAAAGATCCTGTGAAGTGCTTTGAAATGTGCAGTTTTTATTTGATGTTTCACATAATCTCAACTGAAAAATGAAGAATGGGTGAGACATAGAATAGCTCCTCTCCTTTAAAAAAACAGCCAATAGCATTTTGTTTTTTATCACAGCTCTGCCAGTGAGATTAGTTGAGCTCAAACGCTTCAAATAATTTCAAGGGATCTTTAAGAAACTGTAAAGTACTTGTTAATTGTTAAAATAACTTTGAAATCCCCTAAAATTAATCTTCAGTTATCTACAATAAATATTTTAATAAAAATGAGTTAAGTCAGTGATAAAAAAATGGTGTGTGACTTTAACATTGAGAACATGGTGAACATTGCTGTTCAGTATGTAAAATGTAGCAAACCAGCATCAATATTGGACCAATTACCTTCTAGAAAGTCTGAAGAAATATTAATTGGCGTGTACTGATTGGAGGAGGAACAGGCGAGAGAGTGACCAAAGCAAAAGCATTTATTGCAGCCCTCTGGATCATCCAGCTGGAGGTTGAAGGAACCTGGCTTACACCTATAACAAAAAAGGACCCCGTTAAATTACTTTATCATTAAATAATTTGACAGACAGTTTTACAATAGGAGACAATATGAATAATCAAATCAACAAAAACTTAAATAACTAGTTGATCTACTTGTGTATACATATTTTTATATGTATATTTATTTAATACATGCAAACTCCACACTGAAACGCCAACTGGCCCAGCCAAGACTTAAACCAGCGACCTTCTTACTGTGAGGCAGTGCTAACCATATTGTATTGCATTGTATTTTATTGCATTGTATTATATTAGAATGCACTATTATTGTATTATATCACAGCAAGAAGGTCGCTGGTTCTGCATGTGTGGAGTTATCATGTTCTCCCTGTGTTCACGTGGGTTTCTTCCGGGTGCTCCGGTTTCCCTCACAGTCCGTATGTACTGTACAGGTGAATTGAATAAACTAAATTGTAATGTATGAGTAAGTAAGTATGTGAATAAGTGTGTATGGGTGTTTCCCAATACTGGGTTGCAGCTGGAAGGGCATCCGCTGTGTAAAACATATGCTGGAATAGTTGGCAATTCATTCCGCTGTGGCGAACTCTGAAATAGAGACTAAGCAGGAAAATTTATGAATGTATTATATTAAAATGAAATGATTGGTTGTAAGATGAGGGGAAACTACTGAAAATTATATGTTTACATTATTTGTAATTGTAAAATGTGACTACATCAAAGCAACAAAGCAATTAGGTTTTTTTCTCTGTCAATAATTCAATTTTGCAGCTTTTGCAGTTACAGATTCACTCTGCGCTATCTGTAATAATGTATCTTGTTCTTACTGAATGCTGAAGGGTGTAATGCATGCCAAAGATTACAGATTGGAAAAAACTAAAACAAGAACAGATTGGGCATAGACAGAGACAGAGACATGAGAGTGAAGGTGAAGGTGCAGGAGATGACCTGTTGCAGGACTGTCCCTCCACATTCGCCTTGCAGTGGCAGCGTCCGTCTTCAGCTGAACACACTCCTACACTGCCCCTCTCATCACACTCACACAACCTGATTGAAGACACACACGTGCACAGATACACACAGATGACAGAGCCACAGCTGATGTGCCTGAATTGTGGCGGTCAGTTGGCTGATAGCCTCAGGTCAGCGCTGCTCTATCTGGTGGAAACTTGTTTTTTTTTTTAATCTTTCCATGATCTGCTACATGGCCTGAAACCACAGTTTTACTTGGCTTGTCATTACCCATAATTCTCCTACATGACAAGTAACCTCCCTCCTCTCTTTTTTTTCTGTTTTCATCTTTTTTCATTCAGGTTTTGCTCCAGTGAACCAACTAATTTGCACCCCAAAACACTGACCCACATGGGCCACATGCAAGTGTAGCGGTGTATAAAATTTTTGTTTGACGTTTGCCTCTCTCCTGTGTTTTCTTCTGAATCATGCCATTATTTGAGTCATTGAGTATGCATATGCACAGTGCACATTTCCTCAGGTGAATATAATCTACGCAGAAGAATACTGAACCAACTTTCTTTCTTTCTTTCTTTCTTTCTTTCTTTCTTTCTTTCTTTCTTTCTTTCTTTCTTTCTTTCTTTCTTTCTTTCTTTCTTTCTTTCTTTCTTTCTTTCTCTAGCAAATGCAAAATGAGTCATAACAACATGAAATTGCAATAACAAATGCAAACCGTAATAAACTGAAATAAGATTCAAAAGTGAAAGTGAAAATAGAAACATTACATTTTAATGTTACAAAATATTTTGATTACAAGTAAAATAATTATCAAATAATCATTTAAAAACTAAAATGTTTAGCAGCCCTACTGAAAATAATAGGAAATGCTTAAAGTCCAAATCAGCAAGAACACACAAATTTAAAGAGGTGGTCCAGAGTGTATTTCAAAGGCTTGGTTGTGTTTATAAGACGCTAAGCAATGTGTGCTCATGCTTCATTTGTAAAAAAATCACAATATTTGTTCATATATCTTACCTTGATTATATACAGCTACTCTACTAACATGAAAACGACATATTTTCTGTCATATTTCTTAGTTCCTCTGAAAGACCCGCCTTCAAGAGGCTCTAGTTGGTCAGCTAACATGATGTGCTTTGATTCATGGATCAGCTCCACCAGGTAAAGCATCAGCATTTCCACTCCTTGTTTACGTCCTTGCTAAAACATACCCTTAACACTAGAAACTGAGTCTGTAGTTGATAAACTTTAACAAATAAAAACACTTACAGGTTGTGGCTTTCGATCCACAGCTTTGTCTATTTTGGTTGGAGCTGCTCCTTCTTTGAGGAGTTTTAGACAAATCCAGCACTGAACTGGAAGAGAATCAGGAAGCTGTTCTTTGTCAAATGCTAGCTATATCTTTTTTTATATTTCTCTGGAAAATAATTAAAATTAAACTGTAAGCACTTCTCTCTTTGTGTCATGTCCTTTGGAAGCCCAAAAACAGAAACAGAACAAGCTCTGTGAAAAAGCAGCCTTTGGATGGCATTTTAGCTTTCTTTGCTGTAACATTACAGCACATCTGGCCAGGCCCCTTTGCTGCGCAGGGTGTGTGAGCATGGTGAATGCGCGTAACCTAAAGTGTTTGTGATCTCACTAACCCCGCTGTTATTTTTTGGAGTTCCTGAACTTCATTCGCTGTAGGCTTTGCTAAGCTAACTTTGTAAAAGCCAATGTCTCTCTTTGCATTGAACTTTGAGCTTATAACATTCAGAGGTGTTGTTTATATTCACACAGCTACATTACAAATCAACTAAAGTTTAAAATATTGTATATCGTGATATCGTAGTGGACCACCCCTTTAAAAAGTGACTATATTTATATATTTTGCTTTTAATTTTGTTTTCACTCTTTCACCTACGTTTTCTTAGTGTTTATTTATTTCAGTGGTAGATATGTAGATACAATACAAAAAAAAATCACTCACTCTTCCTCTTAAATACTGATGTATTGCTATATTATAATTTACTTATTTACTATGTTATTATTTTTAAATAATATTGTTATTGTTTATTGTTGCTGTGTATTATAATTCTGCTCAGAATGAGTCAAGGTTTTCCCCTGTAGTAGTCAGATATTTCTGCATGCAAGAAGTAATGTTTCTTTTTTCTTCCTCATTTGATGAATTCTAGGCAGTGATACTCTTGCTCTCATTACCTGCATCCACCAGGGCCAAGAGAATGGAAGCCAGACTTGCAAATGTCACACTTCACACCAGACACACCTGGCCAGCAAACACACACTCCATCTGCATCACACTGCAACCTCACAGAGCCTGGAGACACACAAATGAGGGAAGACAGCTTTTCACACACTTTCAAAGCCTTCAGGGTTTTTTAACGAACGCATTGATCGTTTCAGTCGCATTAAAGAATCATTTCCTCCTCTAAAAATACAGCCAATAAAGGCTAAAAAATGTTAATTTGAACCTATCTTATGCACACATTTTGTCACCTGAAGCTAAATCAGATATTTCAGATACAAGACGAACACAATTAGCGTATAATTAAGCAGCGTCCAATAAATTTAAAAGACTCCTTTTTTATTTTTTCAAAGAATTCTAGGAATTTAGATTCTGATAATACTACACTTTCTGAATGCTGATTAATATATAAAAGAAAGAATATCCACATTTTGAATTTGTGTGCATGACTCATTTTCTCCACTGTGCTTCAGAGCTGTATATTTGAATATATAAAAAGCACAGGTGGAAAAGTGAAGCCTCCATAAGCTAGTGACACAACATTTTTCCTTTTAATAACCCTACAAGTTTATTTAAACAATGTAGACTAGGGGGGCGACACGGTGGTGCAGTAGGTAGTGCTGTCGCCTCACAGCAAGAAGGTCGCTGGTTCGAGCCTCAGCTGGGTCAGTTGGCATTTCTGTGTGGAATTTGCATGTTCTCCCCGTGATCGCGTGGGTTTCGTCCGGGTGCTCCGGTTTCCCCCCACAGTCCAAAGATATGCGGTACAGGTGAATTGGGTGAGCTAAATTGTCCATAGTGTATGTGTGTGAATGAGAATGTATGGATGTTTCCCAGAGATGGGTTGCGGCTGGAAGGGCATCCGCTGTGTAAAACAAATGCTGGATAAGTTCATTAAGCTGTGGCGACCCCAGATTAACAAAGGGACTAAGCCGAAAAGAAAATGAATGAATGAGCAGGGGCGGGAAATAAATTTTTCCAAGGGGCCACATTAGACTCTGGTGTAGTTTTAGAAGGCCTGACCAATACAGTTAATTTGTATATAAAACAAACAAGCTGTAAAAAATTTCAATAAACGTTTATTAGAAATCTGAAGTTTAAAAAATGATACATTTTACACAAACAAAAGTATTCTAAAGACCAGCATTCCCCAGGGTTGTTTGTTTGATTGCTTCATCCTAGTTAATTTTATTTACTCATTCATTCATCAGTATATTTTTTTTATGTTCAGTGAGAGAATTCTAGCCTGTGTTGAACAAGTGCACTGAAGTCAGGTTAAATGTGAGGTGGATATGTGATGTAATGATCATCACTGAGAGAGGATCTGTATCTGGATTTGCTAAATCGTTAATCTGAGGTAATTAGTCTCTTTATTACTGTGTAATTCCATACAAAGTGTGAAGCTGCCTGGTTGGTTCCTGTCACATGACTCGTGGTTCATTTGCGGTGCCTGGAAACAAGACTGTGACATACCGCATATGCATTCCTTCCTTTTTGTGCGCTGAACCTATGCGTCTCCAATTGAAATAATAAAACTAAGCGCGCAACAGCCACTATATGTAAAAGTCCACGTTTGTTAACTCGCAATTTCAGACCTGTGCATTGCAAGACCCTGTTTGCGATTGAATTTAAATTAAATAAATACTTTGATCAAAGAAGTCCAGTCCAGAAGTCCAGCATGCTATATTGTAAATTGTAACACACTCAACTTGATTAAGGTATTAGTACCGCAAATCAAGCACAAGCACAAACACAAGCATTAGTGCCACAGAGCACATAAAAAAATCAGCTATGCAAAATGTTCAGAAAATCTACATCAGTATGTTTGAATAAAGAACACAGATAACAGTTCTTTAGGCAAGACATCACTTTTACTGTAAAAGTACATTTGTGTGTTTATTATATTAATCTTGGGCAGCACGGTGGCGCAGTGGTTAGCACTGTTGCCTCACAGCAAGAAGGTGGCTGGTTCGAGTTCCGGCTGGGTCAGTTGGCATTTCTGTGTGGCGTTTAAATTTACATTAAAAAAATACTTTGATCAAAAAAGTCCAGTCCAGAAGTCCAGCATGCTGAATTGTAAAACACTCAACTTGAGCGTTTGCACGTTCTCCCTGTGTTGGCATGGGTTTCCTCTAGGTGCTCCGGTTTCCCCCCACAGTCCAAACACAAGTGCTATAAGTGAATTGATTAAACTAAATTGTCCATAGTGTATGTGTGAATGGGTGTATATGGGTGTTTCCCAATACTGGGTTGTGGCTGGAAGGGCATCCACTGCATTTAAAATATGCTGGAATAGTTGGCAGCTCATTCCGCTGTAGCGAACCTCTGAAATAGAGACTGAAGGAAAAGTTGGAAAGTTAAAGAAAAAATGATTGAATGAATCAATTTATTAATCTTCCTGTAATTTTTATTTTTTTTCAACAATTTTACCACACATTTTTTAAACATGATAGTTTTAATAACTAATTTATTTTGTCATTGCCATGATGAATATTTTTAGTTATTTTGCAAGATACAGCCCAAAGAGCAATTTAAAAGGATTAATTAAGTGAACTAGGTAAGTTTGGTTAAATAGGCAAGTATTTGCACAACAGTGGTTTGTTCTGTAACTAATCAAAAATAAAAGCTGCTTAAGGGGTCTAATAATATTGACCTTAAAACTATTTAAACATGTTAAAAGCTGTTTTAATCCAGCTAAACTAAAATTTTCCAGAAGACAAAAATATAGGAAATTATGTGAAAATATTGACCCAGACTCATTCTGAAAACGTACCTCTATACATTCCTGGATACTGTCAAATACGTCCCAGGAGCTAAGCTTTTTTGCAGTTTTTGTTTTCGAATCCACCAGAGGCTGCTGTCGACTGACTGTTTGACTGGCTGACTGACCAATCGACTGACCCACCCTCCCCCTTCCATGAACCCAACCAGTAGTATACTAATAAACACAGATTGACCAGCCCCACCCAGTTCCTCACCCAGCCCCTTTTCATACCACTCACTGCACACCATCAACATGTAGCATGCACTGCACTTTAATCAATCCATACTTAAAACAATACTGCCTGCAACTACCTATTCACATACTCATCGTCTTATACGTACTGCTGTCAACATTGCAATTGTACATTGTTTTGTTTCCCTTTGGGAGTATGTTGTTGCATGTTGTATTTTTACACTGTGTGTATTTTGCACTGTCTGTATTTGTGCACTGTCGCTGTATTTGCACTGTGGTTGTATTTGCACTATCGTTGTATTTGCACTGGCGCCACGGTGGCCAAGTGGTTAACACGTTCGCCTCACAGCAAGAAGGTCGCTAGTTCGATCCCCGGCTGGGCCAGTTGGCATTTCTGTGTGGAGTTTGCATGTTCTCCCCGTGGTTGCGTGGGTTTCCTCCGGGTGCTCCGGTTTCCCCCACAGTCCAAAGACATGCGGTACAGGTGAATTGGGTAGGCTAAATTGTCCGTAGTGTATGTGTGTGAATGAGAATGTATGAATGTGTTTCCCAGAGATGGGTTGTGGCTGGAAGGGCATCCGCTGTGTAAAACAAATGCTGGATAAGTTGGCGGTCCATTCCGCTGTGGCGACCCCGGATTAATAAAGGGACTAAGCCGAAAAGAAAATGAATGAATGAATGAATGTATTTGCACTGTCGTTGTATTTGAACTCTCTGTATTTTGCACTGTCTGTATTTTGCACTGTCGCTGTATTTGCACTGTCGCTGTATTTGCACTGTCATTGTATTTGCACTGTCGCTGTATTTGCACTGTCGCTGTATTTGCACTGTCGTTGTATTTGCACTGTTGTTGTATTTGAACTCTCTGTATTTTGCACTGTCTGGAGCCAGCACCTAAGCTTTTCACTCATCTTAGCACACGTGCTGCTGATGATGTGACAGTAAAAGTGATTTGATTTGATTTTGATTTGACTTCCCTAAACCTAACCAACTAATTTAAAAAGCAATTCAGAAAAAGAAAAGCCCTCGTCTGATTTTTGACACGTTTTTACCACATTTTCACCCTGTTATTTACTTTATTGAATTTTTTTTTGGCTTCTGTTTTTGTCTTACCCGCTTTCTGGAACTGTTCTTCACTGGACTCTAACCCTGTTGTCGTGGTCATCTACTCTCTGCATCTCAAGTCCACCAACATACATGGTGAGCCAACTGGACAAATTGGTAACAGCCGGAAAGCTGTACATACGGATTTAAGCGGTCAGCTGGTAAGCGCAAAAGAAAAACAGCATCATACCGCCTCGTATCGTTCATTTAAAAATTGAAATGCAGCCATACATACAGTACTTCTGGCTACACAATTTACGAACTCCAGAAATGTATATAGGGCTACATACTCAGAATGAGCCTATGTTGGAAAATATTCTGGCACTGTTAAAAATCACTTGGGAAATATTGGAAAAAGATTTAATTTCACAAATGGGTAGATATATATAGTAGTTGTGGTCCTACCAACTCAACAAATTGATTTCAAGCATTGAAATCCTGAAAAATGTGTCTACATGTGTGACTGCTGCACCACGGGTTCCTTGAGTATGCACGTATAACTCACCCAGTGCATTACAGTTACAGCTTTGGCAGGGCTGCAGTGTTGATGATCTGAAGTAGTTTTCTCTGCACTGCTCACAGTGAGGACCAGCAGTGTTTTCCCTGCAGCCGAAACAGCGCCCCCCTCGTCCCGTGCTGCGGTACTGCTCCACATCAAACACACATTCATCGGCAAGACCACTGCAGTTACACCCTGAGAAACATACAGACGAAACCGAGGAGAAACAGAAAGAGCAACTGATGAAAAACAGCATTGAGCATTCATTTCAACTTTTAGGTCAAAAGCTTGTTCAGTTCCAATAGGCTTTAGATCACACGCACTACCTAATAAGCTCCCCTGCCACAGGCCGCTTCTCCTCAACATATCATCGAACCAGAACGCACAAAGTCAGCTTTTTTATGCACCCGTCACCTAGGGGGGCATTGTGGGACATTATTCGTTTTATTACAGTTCCGTCAGCCTATTGACTCCGCAATAACCATCACATTATCGCTCTCTAATGGGACACAGTTTCTTGAGCTTGCCGCTGAAGAAAGGATTTCATACTATTGCACTAGAAGATACGAACAAGAGAAAAGGAGGAATGCTTATCAAAGACAATGTGCTTTTTAGACTTAAAATGTTTTTTAATAAAGACAAAATACTGTCATTTTTAATAATAATCGTTAATAGTAAATAAACTTTAAAAATACACACACGCACGCACGCACACACACACATCCTAACAAGTAAGTGCGTGTTTCATAGTATACATGTTCATTTAATTTAATATTCTCCCATCATCTCATCATCATCTCCCCTGAGAGCATAATTCATATTCTAGTTAAAATATTTTTGATTCAGCAAGGCAGCAAGGTCCCAAGACCTTTTCTTTTTCATAACAATGAAAAAGGGTTAGTTCACACAAAAATACATTTTCTGTTATTAATTACTGATCTTCATGTTATTTCAAATTACTGGGACCTTCATTTAGAGCAAAAGTTAAGATACTTTAGAATCAATCCGAGAGCTCTTTGACTCTCCATAGTCTGCAAGGGTCCAGAGATGCCCAAAGTACATCTAAATAACCAAAAACAGTCAAAAAAATTCCATGTGACTTCAGTGGTTCAACTGTCATCATATAAAGCCCCAAGAACACTTTTATATACAAAGAAAACAAATAAACAAAGAAAAACAGTAAAAATGACTTTTTTTGTTTGTCCTTTTTTCAGCCACATCCTGGTGCATCTTTACTACAATGTTTGCATGTTGCAATGCTGACTCTAATGGAAATACATCATATTGCCTGTAATAAATGTGCCCTGGTGACCTGATCAGGAAGAGAAAACATTAGCAATGTATGGCAGATTTAATCTAAAATATTGGATACAGCTTCACTGTTATTAAAAATATATATAAAAAAATAAAAACAAAACAATATATAGCACGTCTCGGGACCTTTGCTGTCTCTTAACTGAATCTAAAATACATCTTAATTTGTGGATGAGTATGAGTAATTAATAATAGCATTTAAATTTTTGGTGAACCGTTTGGTGAACTAATCCTTTAATTTTTACTGTTATAAACAATAAAGAAAATGTTTTGGGACTCTTACTGTCAATGGAGAGTCAGAAAGCTCTCAGATGGTTTGAAAACGAAACACAGTCTCAGGAAATTAGAACAAAGTGAGGATGAGCAATTTTCAGTTTTAGGTGAACTAATTTCATTCGTTCATTTGTTTTCAAATTATTCATGAATTATTTATATATAAATATATATAAATAATATATATATAACCTACTTTTTTACCTTTCACTGTTTGTTTTTTTTAACAAAAACAATAATTACAATGTCTTGAGACCCTTCCTGCCTATGAAGGGTCAGAGAGTTCTCAGAGAATTGGAGCAACATCAGGATGAGTAATTAACAACATCATTTTTATATTTTGGCATATTAATCCTTTAACTTCCACCGTACTGAAAAAATAAAATAAAATAAAATAAATAGAATGCCTCACTACCCTTGCTCTCTAAGGAGTTCCCGGTACCCTTGCTGACTTGAGAGATAGAAAGCTCTCGAATTGCTTTTACATTCAGCCATTGAGCAGACCCTTTTGTCCAAAGTGACTTACAACTTGAGGAGACATTCAACAATTCTACAAAAAGAGGCAATACATGCAAGAAGTGCTAATTATACAAAGTAAGTGTTTGTGCTTAGAGAATTGAGTGCTAGTGTTCGGTCGGGGGAGTTTATTTTTGTTGATGTTGTTGTTTTGATAGAGATAAGATTGTTTCTCTTGAATTTAATCAAAAATTAATTTAATGTAAAATATCTTAATTTGTGTTCCAAATATGCCTCAGGGAACAAAACCAGTATAAGTAAATGATAACAGAATTTTTGAGGGAACTAATCCTTTTCGCTGTTACAAAAAAGACAATGGGTCAGGGAGCTCCCTGGACATTTGCTATCTATAGAGCTCTCAGTACCCTTAACATCAATGAATGGAGGGTCAAAAAGATCTTGGGATTAAAATATCTTAATTTGTGCTTCGAAGACAAACAAGCTCTCAGAGGATTGAAACAACATGAAGATGAGTAATTAGCAACAGAATTAAAAATCTACAAAAGAACATCTCTTGACCCTTGTTGTCTATGGAGGGTCAAAAGGCTCTTAGATTCAGTCTAATACAGTATATCTTAATTTGTGTTCTGAAGATGAACAAATGTCTCAGGGGAATGAAACAACATGAGGATGAGAAATTTGGGTAACACTTTAGGTCGGAATTGCTATTAACTTATTAAGATATTGCTATTTGCTATTAAGATATGACTTGTTCATTGTAGTTATCAAATATGATCTTATTCTACATCCCTAATCATACCAAATACCTAAACCCAGCTTCTATCTTCCTTACTATTAATAAACAGTTAAATAGCAGTTTATAAAGCAAGTAGTGTTAGTTCATGATTTGTTAATACCACGAATTGGGACCTAAATTAAAGTTTTTCCAAAATGTATTGTCTATGGGGGGTGAGAAACAACAACAACATTTCACTGAAAATGTCAAGCCAAATAAAAAAAAACTGGAAACAACTGGTATTTCTTCAGTAATTTCTATAAGAAACCTAGGAAAAAAATATGATTCATTTCTGATTGGTTCAGAAATGTCTGATGTAATTACTTGTAACAGTGTAAAAGTACTTACTTCATACAGTATTATATAGTTTCAATGCTTTAATAAATAAGCCTATTTAAGGGTGGTTCTGAAAATATTCCAGGTTGTTTTAATTGCTCTTCTATCATTTTTGTAGATTAAAAATATATACAAACCAACACAAAGAGCAGAACAAACGCAAGAAGCAATCAACGCTTTTTTGCAAGCAGTTCCTTCACAGTTTCTCTCTACTTCTATAATAGAGGGTAAAGAAATCCTTCCTCAATTAATGTATCTGTTTGAAGCATTAAAAGAGAGGCATATGGTAGCATCTCTCAGAGTCTGCCATGCAAATCCTAAAACTGGCAGAGTCTGTGACGAAGAACTGTGAGGAGCGGCCATGCAGGCGATTGCACCCGTGGTTGAATCCACCTCCTTACCGACACACAGTGCTGCTTCTGCAACCACCAAAAACTTGTTTATTCATTAAATCCACTTTGATGAGAAGGCACGACAATTACCAACAGAAACCCATCTGCTGACCACTGAAACAGAGAGTTAATTAAAAGAACGTGGAGCTTAGTGGAATACCGAATGGAAATAATTAACATGGCTTTTTTCTCCTTATGGGTTTATCAAAATTGCCAATTATAGCAT
>CAIGQQ010033541.1:8660219-8682679 GCA_903798035.1 Danio albolineatus | reverse complement strand
CAATCAATCAATCAATCAATCAATCAATCAATCAATCAATCAATCAATCAATCATCAAATTAAATTCATACTCTGACAGAACACTAAATCAGATACAGCTAAGACTAGAGGTTGTTTCGATATCACAGCAGAACCATAACTTATCCTCATAATTCTTATATACCTCAAGAAAAAAAACAAAGCTATAGCACCTCTGTGTATTAATGAAACTGACATAAGCAGAAATAATGAGGTGCAGACACAAACAGAGCCTTCCTCGTTTTTTACCACGCAGTTGCGCATCTGCTCAAGTGTGTTTTAGTTTAATCACGTGTCCGTGTGAAAGCAATAGAGTTTGGTCATCCTTATCAGTGGCTGGCCTGTTGACCCCTGTTCTGTCCGTGTTAATGGGTTTTAAGCCCAGTGTGACGGTGCACACATCTCTCATTCTGGAGGAACAAGATAAAAGAAGGAGCAGAGCTGGAAGCACATCCAAGCCTCCTCTCGACGGGACGGTAGAGTCCATTCCTATTCAGAGCAGTTGAGTAAACAAAAGAACGGAACAAATAATCCCTCTATGTCTCTTTAACGACGCTCCTCTGACTCGGCTTCTGTTTTTTATTATATATGTCGCTCTGTTCTTCTGTTTCTTCCACCTCTCTCTCACTTTCTGTGTACAATATTCTTTATCTTCCCCCCCGGCGTCTCACTCTCTCGTTTCTCTCGCTCATCCACTGCTCTGCTCAGTTTTTTTTATGCTTGCTTTCCTTTTTCAACTCACACTCTCGTCTGCCTCTCTTGTTTTTGTTTGTGCAGTACTTGTGCATCATGTAGAAAAGGACTTATTTTGGGGGGAAACAATGTGCTATGAATCATAAGCAATAACAGCTCCAGTAGTGCAGAGGGAGAGAAATACAAGCGCCGTTCTACAGTCTAATGAGCTGCCTCTGTAGGCAATGTTTTAAGACATCATTGTCACGCTACAGCTGTGAAACCGGTGGCTGAGAGTAAGCAATTTAATGCCATCTTCTAGTGTTTCTCACTTAACTAAGTTATTCTGTATATTCATTAATTCATTTCCCTTTGGCTTAGTCCCTTTATTCATCAGGGGTCGCCACAGCGGAATGAACCGCCAACTTATCAGGCTTATGTTTTACGCAGTGGATACCCTTTTAGCTGCAACCCAGCACAGGAAAACATCCATAGACACTCATTCACACACACACTAAAGCCAATTTAGTTCATCCAACTAGTTCATCCACGCGTTTACACGTTCTCCTCGTGCTCACGTGGGTTTCCCTCGGGTTCCCTAGTTTCCTCGCACCGTCCAAAAACATGCAACTTAAGTTAACTGACTAATCCAAAGACGGCTCCATAGACATGCTCCTAGTAGTTATCTCTTAAGAGCAATCACTATCAGCTACTACCGCAGGGGAGTTCTCGAGATCTACCTGAACTCAAACTCCCCCCTTGCCTTGCAAACGGGAGGGAGCCCCGGGCTCGAGGATCTTATGAGCTAAGTGTGAACTCTTGAAAATGTATATTTCCTTTTTTAATTT
Source organism: Danio albolineatus (assembly GCA_903798035.1). Classification (NCBI taxonomy): domain Eukaryota; kingdom Metazoa; phylum Chordata; class Actinopteri; order Cypriniformes; family Danionidae; genus Danio; species Danio albolineatus. Next base: position 8,681,141 of record CAIGQQ010033541.1, on the reverse strand, counting down.
TTTGATGTTTTACTATTTTTTGCAAGAATGATTAGCAATGCTGCATTTACACTCGACAGAAAAAGACTTCAGAACAGAGAAGATTTATAAATAAATTTTGAAATACTTTTTTTGACAATAAATCAAGTTAATATTTTAATCTTAATAAACTGTGATCAAACATACAGTTGATGTCATAAATATTAGCCCTCCTGTTAAATTTAAATTCTTTTATATTTTTCCCCAATTTCTGTTTTAAAGAGAGATTTCTTTCAACCATTTATAAATATTATAGTTTGATAATTAATTTCTAATAACTGATCTCCATGATATTTGCCATGATGACACTAAATAATATTTTCTAAACATTTTTTTCAGGATATTATTTTTCAGCTTAAAGTGCAATATAAAGGCTTTACAAAGTTAATTAGGTTAGGCAAGTTTAGGTAATTAGGCAATTATTGTATAACAGTGGTTTGTTCTGTAGCCAACTGAAAAAAAAAAACACTGCTTAAGGGGACTAATAATATTGACCTTAAAATGTTTTTAAAAAAAAAATTAAACTGCTTTTATTCTAGCAGAAATAAAACAAATAAGGCTTTCACCAGAGGAAAAATTATAGAAAATACTGTTAAATTCAGGGCTAATAATTTTGACTTGAACTGTATATCATATTTCATTTTCATTATCCACAACAATAAATAATGAACAATATTGAAGTGTTAATATTGTAAGTAACAATAATTTTTACGTTTAAATATATAACCATGTTTAATAATGATAGCTATTGTATTCAAGTTTATAAATAATTCAAAACCAAATTGCAAGGACTGCATAAATAATTCATTGCTCATATATAGTTCATTAATTCTTACACTTCAGCTTTTCCAAGAATAAATTACATTTTAAAAATCAATAATATTTTACAATTTTACTGGCTTGTTCAGCTAAAATGTGCAGTATAGCTGTGAAGAACACAAGAGGATTTTTTTTCTAGAACATCAATAAAATCCTAATGACCCCAAACGTTTGACCATTAGTGTTCATAGAATGCTATCCTACCAGATCAGCCAAATTATTAGGTAACACTTCACTAAACGATCTGCTTATGGAGGCATGGTTTGCTTATGGGTTTTGGAGCAGAGCAGCAGAAAGGTTAGTTGATTTGCTTTGACCCTTTACTAATGCACTGTACACTGGGTGCTCTACTAGTAAGCTCCACTGATCCTTGGTGTCTGCTGATCTTTAAAACTCAGCTTGCAAGGCTGTATTAAAGTACAGGTGTCAAACGGGTCCTCAACTGACATTTAGACTCATTTCACTCACTTATTCATCCGGGCTCTAGAAACTAGTTCACATCTCTGATATAAATAACAGGTTAACTACTACTACTATTACTACTACTACTACTACAACTACTACTACTACTACTACTACTACTACTACTATTATTATTATTATTATTATTATTATTATTATTATTATTATTATTATTACTTTGTAATGGCATAGTGTTTTAGGGCCTGTTTAAACATAGTATTAAAATATCACTGGAAAACATCCATACACACTCATTCACACACAAACACTATGGACAATTTAGCTTACCCAATTCACCTATACCACATGTCTTTGGACTTGTGGGGGAAACCCATGCGACCACAGGGAGAACATGCAAACTTGAAACAGAAATGCCAATTGATCCAGCAGAGACTCGAACCAGCGTTCTTCTTGCTGTAAGGGCAGCCGCACTACCCACTGCGCCACTGTGCTTCCCTAAACTTTATTTGACTTAATTTATTCTTATTTAATTTAATCAAATCAAAACTATTTCATTTAAATTCTAGATTAATCAGTATGTTTGTTATATCTGTCTGTAACAATTATCTACTGTATCTGTTATAGTTTGAAGGTATAGATAGTAATTTGGTGATTCAGAGTTTTATCTTTGTTTGATGGTTTATTTATGCATATTTCACATTTCTTATTTGTATAAGGTTTGAAATAAAAAAATGTAAAGAACATTTTTTATTTGTATTGATTTTATTTCTAAAATATCATTTTAATTGTTCACAATTAGCTGATGATTGATAATAAAGCGTATTTGACAAGCTGTCCTGGGAGAGAGCCCTGAGCTCAGAATATCCTTGAGCCTGGGGCTCCCGCTCGTTTAAAGGGTGAAAGGAGAGTTTGAGCTCAGGTAAGTCTCGAGAACTCCACCCGCTTGTGACCATGCTGAGATATTTATGACTAGGTTGCCTTAAGATGCTTTTTAAAGAGCCCATATTATGGATTTTTGAAAATGACCTTCCATGCAGTGTGTAACACAGCTCTAAGTAAAGTGAAATATCCAGCTAAGGCTTAAATCTGAAAGTGCAAAGTGTTTAAAACGATTGATTCATATATAAAAGAGTCGACTCATTGTTGTTTAAATGAATCGTTATTAGAACGAGTCTTTAACCGTTTCGGCTTGACGTCAACGCAAAACATAAGCCCCGCCCACTAGTTGCGCGCGCAGACCCCGGGAAAATTTAACTCCCCGGCCCCGCTCACAGACATGAAAAGAAAAGAAAAATAAAAAGACAAGAAAAAGTGGATGACAACAAGCACTGTATCGCAATAAGTGTTGTAGTATAACCCGCGGGACAGCAGTGACGTGTGATCTGAGTTTGATGGCAGTATAAAAATTTAGAGAGAAGTATGGGAGCTTTTGTAGTATTGGTTTTTGCGTTTTGCTCTTTGTAGACGGTCCCTAAGGATCGGTCTCTGCCGCCTGTGCATGGAGTTTAATATAATGCGTCCAGCGCGTAGGCAAAGCTAATTTTTAGGAAAATAAGGTTGTAGGTGATTGTATACATTGCGACAGTTGAAAAGAGGTGCTATTTGTGTAGGAACAATGTTTCGGTCATGAGTTATTGATCCGGAAAACACGACTGCTGCTAAGTTTACTGAACTTATCGGCATTCCGGTTAAATCATGTCCCCTAGACGCTATGCTCTGAAGTGCTAGGGAAAAGCTGTGTTATTTTCCCTACCTGGAAATCTCTTTTCCCTACCTGGAGTGGTTGAGTTTTTTTTTGGTAAAATACCTGAGAATTACATCCCCAACACTGTGCTGTGTTCACGTCATTTCTCTGAAGAGAGCTACACTAATCTACCAGCTTACAACGCGGGATTTGTTGCACGGTTGTTGTTAAAGGATGGATCAATACCCAGTTTATTTGGACCAGCATGTTCTTCCAGTCTTGTTCACTGTAACCAGGTAAATATGGATGTAGTTATCTGTATTGTGTTTGCTCTGTGCAGCCTGTAGCGGTAGCCATTTAGCTTACTGCCGAATGTAACTATTTGTTGGCTTACAATAGTCCATGAAGTGTTAATTATTACTGAATGTTTGTTGTTATGATGAGGAATATAGCAATACGCTGTTGTACAACCGCAGTGATTTGTTTTCAATATGTTCTGGCATTGGGCTGCTGACACGGACGTGACGTGGTGACGTAACGTGGTAGCGTCACGTAAGGGAGGTGCTTTTGGGGAAAAAGACTCGCTCAGATGATTCATGTGGGAGTCGGTGGGAAAATGAGGTAAAAATAAATAGATATTATAAGACATCGAAAGTGTTTTTTAACCTTGCATACATTTTATCTTGTTGTTTGGGACTTCAAAAAGTGAAATTTAACTGTTCTCAACCCACCATATGGGCTCTTTAAAAGTAGTCGATTTACTTATGTTGAATGTTTTTTGGACAGTGAGAGGAAACCGGAGAACTCGTGGAAAACCCACGCGAACACGGGGAGAACATGCAAACTCCACACAGAAACGCCGACTGGCTCGGGGAGAGGCCGAACCAGCTGCGTTCTTGATGTGAGGCAACAGTGCTAACCACTGGGCCACCGTGCCACCCTATAAGAGAAGGGGAGGAGTTGGGGTGGAAGGGGGGATTCTTCAAGACGAAGATGACCGGAGTGGAAAGCTCTGGTGATTTATAGTGTGTCAGGATTCGTCTGATTGGTGCAATATGCGGAACTGATGTGGTACCAGCTGTGTTCAATCATAAGCACGTGATCCTCTCGAAATTAATATATAAAAATATACCACTCTTAGTTTCATAGGTGGTTTCACAGACTTTGCAAATTTACCTTTCAGACTTTTATAGAGACATGCATTGTGGGCAATTTTGACAGTTGTCTGATGCTTTTTAAATATTATTCAAATCAATATCAGAATGCAATGTGCTTGAAGCATGTTGGGAAGGCTGGGCTTACACTTTGCTGTCTGTTATTGTAAAATTGTTACGATGTTAAAAAAGGTAAATATAAAAAGCACATTTTACCAGTCTTGATCCTAACACAAACCACAACATTTTGCAAAGTTTGTCTGCAATGGAAATAGAAAACAAAGCTGGTACTCTCTGGTACTCTGGTATCATTTTCTGTTGTCTTCTTTCACATATACATGTAAATTGCTTGATCTTATTTTGTAATTTTAGAGAGAAAAAGCAGAAAACATAGTTCATACACCACATACACCCATACATACAGTCATCCACAAAGCCCATTTAAAAAAATAAATTCAGCAAAGCAGTTAAAAGCGACAAAAATATGGATTTTAATCCAGCAGATGTATCTCATTCATCTCTCTGTGATCCAGTCAATCTAAATGCATCTTATTGGGTGTGAATAGGTTTAATTGACATACTGGTTGTTTTACTGTCAGAACATTAATATAATTACATTGAACACTTGCCTAAAATATCTACCCAGTGCACTAGACTGACTTACTTAAACAAGGTGTAAACTAATTCAAGGAGGATAGATATCAGTAACCAAATGTGGGCCGCTATGAGCCAACAGAACAGAAAAGACATGCATGACTTTCTTTACACGTTTTATCTGCCCCTGTCAGGACTGTGTTAGCAACTGTTCTGTCATCTCACTGCATTTGTACAGTACCATGATTAATCATATTGCCACTTCACAGCTCAGCTTACTGGCACAAACCCTGTGCCATGAAAGATAGTGCCCTGGGTTGGTATTAACAGCACTTATTTGACTTCATAAGCCACGAGGAGACTATTAAAAGACATTGCTAATCCATAATTGTACATAAGCACAAAAATATGCCCACAAAGCATATTCATTTAGTCTGATTGAGAAATAAATAACTTTGGCAACAGGTTTATTGGCACCATCTCGACATGCAATTGCTTCTCATGTACCTGTGTTTGAATATAGAGCTTTTGTAGCAATTAATTACATGAACTCAGTCATAGGAACTGGTCCAGTTTTCCTGAGAACTACGTTCCCCCTGAATCATTTTCTTGCTTGTATTTGTGCCATCAGTAGAAACTCTGAAATGGCATAAGCTGGCCAACACTGACATCAAAATCTTTCAACAAAATCAACAACTGAGGATGATTTTTGATTTGACCATGATGAAAGCTGCGTTTTCACTGTAATGGAGATGGAACATATATGTATAAAGATATGTAACTGAATTAGCAAACAGGAGATCTAAATAGAACCAACATATGCTATCATCGAGGCTGAGAAGAGAGCACAACACGGCAGACAAGAGCAGGAGATAAATGCTGCTAACATAAGCTTTCTGAATGTGTGTTTTGAAAGGGGTCAATCACACAGAAAGCGTTTTTGTGTCTAAAAATGTCAGAGGCAGAACTCAGAAACGTTTTTAAGCACTTCCTCTGCCATGTTAAAGTCAAAGAAAACAGCTGTCAGGCCAACTAGCTACTGTAAACAGAAGCTTACAATGCTTTCCCCTCCTTATGATTGGTCAACTGCTTTGGAAGTGACATTGATGTGTGGTACCGAATGTAAAAGTTTAAATTCCTTTAACTGAATACAAAATCTTAAAAGACACAAGTTGGGAGGTCATGCATGTCCGTCAAGTGTGTGTTCACATAGAAAAAAAAGAAAAGTAATGCATTTGAATTGAATAACATGTTCTGTGTGAATAGCCGTAAGTGAATAGCACTAGTAAAATACTGATCCTGTGATTTGTATTGAGCGCATTTGCAGTGTACACTTGATGAATTAAACCCAGCTCTGAAGTAGGAGATAACTGAATTCCCCCAAATTTAGTTGCTAAAGCTAAAATCACTGTTCATGACTCAAGCCCTTTGTTGACTGTTCCACTCTCTTTGTTCCTGTCTGGTCTCTGCTGTCTCAACAATTATTAAAGGCAAAAATATGTTGTTGTTGTTGTTTTTTTTGCAGTGGTTAGTTCTCACTACTGATGTGAAAAAAGCTGCCAAATTGGTCGTGTTTAACTGTGGAGTAATTGGGGAAGGCATACAATACTGCAACACTATACAATTTAGTCAGTATTATTGCACTCTCGCTGTATTAAAGCTTACCACAAATGCACACTTCAATGTACCACTACATGTAACGAAATCAATGTATATTTATATGGTTTTGTTATCTCAGTGTACATTACACAAACGCCCCAAAACTGCAATAATTGAATGCACAAATAAATGCAAAGTTGTTTGCATTTGTATTCTGAATTGAACTATTAAAGAGCTAGTCTACCCCAAAAAAGATTTACATACTATTTACTCATACTCAAACGGTTCTGAACACTTATTTGTTTTCTGTTTAACATAAAAGATGATATTCAGAAAAATGTTAGAAACTCATAACAGTTGACTTCCATAATGGGATAAACAAATACTATGGAAGTCAATGGTTATCCGTTTCCAGCATTTCTTTTGTGTTCAACAGAAGAAACTCTTCTCTTTTGTGACAAGGGGGAATGATTGATGAAAGATTTTTAGGTCACACTTTATTTTGATGGTCCATTTGTTGAATTTAAGTTACATTGCAACTATTTCTCATTAGATTATAAGTAGACTGTTAGGTTGGGGTAAGGAGTAGGGTTACTTAGTGTAAGTTTACATGTACTTGCAAAGTTTCTTATAGTCAGTTAAATGTCTGTTGAATGTCTGTATCAACAGATATTAAGCACACAGTCTACTAATACTCAAATGGACCATCGAAATGAAGTGTTACCGATTTTGTTCATCATTCACATCATACACATTAAAAAAGAGTTTTGTGTTAACTATCCAACATAGACTCATTTTGAAAATGTACCCATATATACATTTCTGGAGATGGCTGCATTTCATCTTTAAAACGAACGCTATGGGGCAGTATGATGCCGTTCCTTTTTGCGCTTACTAGCTGACCAGCTTTTCCACTGTTACCAATTTGTACAGTGGCTCGTCAAAGAATTTGAGACACAAAGCAAAGTTGACAGTGACAACGGGGTTTGAGTTCGGTGAAGAATGGTTCCAGAAAGCAGGTAAGACAAAAACAAAAGCCAAAAAATAAAACAAACATGTAAATAACAGAGTGAGAACGGGATCCAATCTGAAAACGTGGTGAAAAATCAGGCTGCCACAAGGGTTTTCTTTTTCAGGATTGCTTTTGAAAACACTGTCGGTTGGGTTTAGGGAAAGCGGCAGACACTGGTCAATCAGGGCTTTTTAAACACTATCATTTGGGTATAGCGTAGGGGGTGGATGGGGGTTTTGGTCGATCAGTCAGTCAGCTAGTCAGTCAACAGCAGCCTCTGGTGGATTTTTTGTGAGAGAGAAAAATTTGAGATCTCAAAAAGTATACACAGCAGCCTCTGGTGGATTCATGAAAAAACTGCAAAAAACTTACCTAATGAGACGTATTTGGCACTCTTCAGAAACGTACATAAGGCTACATAATTAGATTGAGCCTAGGTTGGAACTATCCCTTTAATGCACATTTAGCATTTGGCTTATTTTTATACAAGCATTTTATTTATTGTAATAAAGAGCCATAAAGAACAGTTAAGTGAATTTATTTATTTTGTCAAAGGTATATTGTGAGCGAGAAATGATGACGTGCAGAAACACAAATTTTCACCTTCCAATCCACAGGTCTCCCCATTTCTCATTTATTAAACACAATCTACCAGCTGAAGCTGCCCAATGCATGCACAGCAATGCATGCTGTCTTCATGAATAATTAAGCAAAGAGTTTTCTCAAAGGATAAACATCCAAGCCCATGAAAAACTATGATACTGCAGTGAGTCATCGGTTACATGCACATCAAGTAGTTTTGAGCATACAAAAATAGAGCAAAATTACCCAGCTTTGTCCAACAATTAGAATGAACATATGCTACCAATTTCTTCTGTGATAAGCATCCTCTGTTAAAATCTCACAAAATGTACTTTAGTGTTTTATTGTCATTCATTCATTATTGACAATAATTAATGACAATATTGACATTATTGACAATATTGACATTATTCATTCATTTTCTTTTTGGCTTAGTCCCTTTATGAATCAGGGGTCGCCCTTGCAGAATGAACCACCAATATATCCAGCATACGTTTTACACAGCGGATGCCCTTCCAGCCACAACCCAACACTAGGAAACACCCATACACACTCTTTCACACATTCATACACCACAGCCAATTTAGCTTATTCAATTCACCTATAAAGCATGTTCCTGGACCTTTGGGGAAACCAGAGCACCCGGAGGAAACCCACACAAACACAGGGAGAACATGCAAACTCCACACAGAAGTGCCAACTGAACCGGCCGGGGTTCAAACCAGCGACCTTCTTGCTATGAGGTGATCGTGCTACCTACTGCGCCACTATGACACCTCTTTAGTGATTTATGGTCCATTTAAAAAACAAAACACCTTCATACTGAAGTGTCAAATATTAGCGTGCAATATTCCATTAAAACTATAATCAAAACAATTCTCTTCTCCATGTTAGTGACATTCAAAGGGAAAGCAGATCATAATAAAAAATTAAATAATCTTTCTGGCCTGTCATTTTTTCTTGATTAATGCCAGCTGAACCCTGGCTAATTGTCTCAAGCGAGTTCATCTTTGAGATATTATTTACATGGCAGGATGGAAGTAAGCTTTGAAAGGTTAATTATTAGATCGTTTACTGGCGGTTCATCGTGCAAACGGCAGCAAGCACTTAATTAGTCTTCATTTGCTTCTACCGGTTTGTCTGATGAGTTCATAAAAAAAAAAACAAAACTGCTGACTAATGACAGTGAAAATGAAGAAATAGTCTCTCAGTCTTCAATCTTCTGTTTTAATTTCTTTTTCTTCTTTGAAGAGTTTAGAGTCAGACTTTTTTTTGTACTGCACTTCTGTGAATTATTCACCCCCGCCCCACAGCCATTCACCTCTCAATTGCGTTTTCTGTTTTTTTTTTTCATCATGAAGTGCACCATTTTATACATTCTCTCCATCCTTCTGCCATCTTCCTCTCTTCCCCTCTTACGTGGGTCTCAGCCAGGAGGGTCTTTATGATTAGAATGCATCAGGAAGAGGCTTGTCCCTCATTTCAAACTGAATAACTTTTTTTAATTTGATTGCTTAAGTTCACTGTGTGCTGCTCGCTTTATGCGCTCTATCTCTCATTCTCATTCAAAGCTGGTGTTCCAATTTAACACCCAGCTCTCCAGCCTCAACCAGAGAGAGGGAGAGAGAGAGAGAGAGAGAGAGAGAGAGAGAGGGAGAGAGAGCATGCATGCCGATTTAATGGATGACTGAACAAATTAAATTTGAATTCACAGGACAACTTTCATCTTCAGCGTGGATTTTGTTGGTGGGGAAAAATATAATAATAGCGTTCAGACTAAAAAAATACATACAAATATCTCCCTTTGAAGTAATACATTACTTTGCAGGAAACCATCAAGTATCATGTTACAAGGTGAGTGTTTTTATTTTTTATTTTTTTATCCCAGCCAATTTGTTTAGCAATGATGAAAAAGGTAAAGTATGCATATTTGAACTGATCAGCATCAGGCGTGTGAAGTAATTTACAACAACACACTTTGAAATAAACTACAATGAATCAGATGCTAATCTGATCCGATGATTAGGCTGATACCTGTGGAGCTGAGCCTGGTTGTAAATGTTGTGTTTGAAGAGTTCATTAAAAAAGAAGAAGTCTTCAAAGTCAAATAAGCTTTCAATCGTTCTAATATGCTGGCACTCAGTGAACATTTGGACGAAGTTACTGCTGATAAATGTCAATGATGTTCATGAACCATGATTTTTATATCAGGATTAGAGAAAAAAATAACAGAAAATGTAAAATGACAGAATTAATTTTTAAATAGATTTAGAATTAGAATGTATTATCCAAACCATTATGTATAATCCAAACCTGATTTACCCCATGCTCAAATAACATATTAAATGAATAGATTTTCTTCAACCTTTTAAAAAGGTTTCGTATAGCAGACACGACAGTAAAGAGCATCCCGCGGTTTATTTGAGCGTTATTCTTTCCCTTTTTGACCTTTTTTTCCCCCTTCTCTCAAATTATTCTCAGAATGGAAATATAACCCACGGGGCCTCTCATTTCTGTCATCTGATTTGGAGTTCAAACTTCCTTCCTTTTTTCCATTTTTTTTTCCTACAGAGAGGTTTAAGAGTGGAAAAGGGTGTTTGTGTCTGTTTTTTTTTTCTTCTGTGAAAGCACAGTAGGAGACATACTAGGATTAAATGCTAATATTAAAGGCAGGATGCTGTCTGCTGGTATTAGGCTGAAGAAATATGGATGGTTTCAGAGCAAAGACAGGCAGAGTTGACCATGTGTCAGGATACATCTCTTATTTGTGTTTTGCTTATGCTGAAATTAAGATTTGCAAACTAAACATTAGACTAAACAATGATTAGGCCATTGTTTAATTAGAAAATCTGTGATTTTGTATAGATGTATACCTTAGAAAGAACATGACGTCCATCTTAATACAAAAACAAAGCACTGATTTTAAGATCAGCAAGTGTTAGTTTATTTCAGTTGAAACAGCTCAGATTTACATTTTAGTCAAGGACTAGACTTAAGTCTATTCTGTGCAACTAGGGGTTGGAGTCTTCATTTCAACTGCTGTTATCTTACTACACTCAAAAAAAATAATTTTTGCTGCTTGCTAACTACTCATTTAAAATGATCCGAATCAACACAATTCTTGAGGTTTTTCAACTTAATTGTTTTTTGATCAATGTACTTAAAACAATTAAGTTACCTTAACTGATTTGTGTTGGGACAGCATTAAGGGATTGTGTGGAATCCAGCTTTTTTGTGCTATTACTGATAATATACTCTTTAACCCATTGCACAATTAATTGGCACAAGGAAATGATGTTTCATGAGAAAGGAATTGCAGTTACTTAATATGCCTGACCTGTAGGTGAGGATCAGCAGAAACCTTTTCTCTTTGGTACCTGCCTTAAAGTGGTTCCTTAAAGATAAATATTAGATCGATACCTTAAGCAATGAATAAACAGCCTTAGGCAAGCAATGAAGCCAGTGCTGTGCATTCAGTGCTTTAGTGTCAGCAATTTGCACTTCATATCTATTTTCATGGTTGAAAAACATTAGGGTTTTTCTTGGGTCAGAAATATACACAGTAAAACACAGTACAAGGTATTCACTATAATCCAAAATAAACAATGAACATACATTACTTTAGTTTACTTAGCTCCATAATATTCACATGAACCCAATGTGAGTATAATTCCTCAGTATTTTTTAGTCTCAGTAAATGCATAACAACGCGTAATCACCAGTTTGAGTCGCAGCTGTACCAGGAGGCCTTTTTGTGTAGAGTTTGCATGTTCTCACTGTGTTTGCATGGGTTTCCTCCGGGTGCTCCGGTTTTACCCATAGTTCAAAGACACAGGGTGAATTAGGGAAATTGGCTGTAATGTGTGAATGGGAGAGTGTGTGGGTTGGGGCAGGATGGGCCAGTAAAACATATGCTAGAGCAGTGGTTCTCAAACTTTTTTCACCAGGTACCACCTCAGAAAAAAAATTGTCCCCTCAAGTACCACCATAATAACCGGTATTGAAGTACAGTAATGTAGTAGGCCTAATTTAGCAGCTACAGCACTGCACAGTTCAAAAACAAGGCAGATTATTCTTCAAATTTAGAATATTTATTATTGTCAGCACTTAATTAAAAGTTTTAGCCTATTAAAATCCATCCAAACTGATCACAACGGTGTTATCGTATGCATCAAAGGGTTAAAAGTGTGTTCATTTTTTTTACTTTAATTATTCAGACATCCCTCCGCGTACCACTAGAAGGAAGCTTGTGTACCACTAGTGGTAAACGTACCACAGTTTGAGAACCACTGTGCTAGAGTATTTGGCGGTTCTTCCTGCTGTGGTGACCCCTGATAAAGCAGGGAGTGAGTAAAATACTTTTTTGGATATATCTTAATAAAATAGCTTTACTGGAAAATACAGAATATTTATTAGGGGTGTCAAAATTAATTGTTTCTTCGGTGCACCGCGATGCAGACACAGACAATTCAGTATCGGTTTAGTAATAGATTCCAACCAGTTATTACATACTGATGTCATTTATCTCATTTTCGCTATATTGTGGTAGCTTACTATGGCGAGGGTGGCGAACTTGAGTAATCTAAACGTTTGCCAAAATTAAAACTTTTATACAGATTATTTAACACTTTTTAAATAATTAATACACTTATTATGCCTCTTTTTACAATATGTAACATACATCTCTGAAGCCCCTAGAGCAGGGATGTCAAACTCAACTCCTGGAGGGCCGCAGCCCTGCACAGATTAGTTCCAACCCTGATTCAACACACTTACTGGTATACCTATAGGTTTCAAACAAGCCTGAAGGACTCAATCAGTTTGATCGGGTGTGTTTATTTAGGGTTGGAACTAAACTGTGCAGGGTTGCGGCACCTTCAGGAATTGAGTAAAACATCCTTGCCCTAGAGTGTGTATGTGAAGGTATAGCTCAAAATACCCCACAAATAACGCTTTATAACTCACTGTCACTTTAAATTCAAATAAATTTAAAATGCTATTTTCAAAAGAGGACGGGGCAACAAATATCTGTGTCAGCACAGCAGCAGATTTAAAATCTAATGTCCCATGATAATGAGGGAGAGATCGTCACCAATGGGTTGGGCTTTTTCCCATCTGATGACATGTACAAAGGGAGAATGTCAATCAAAGTGTTTCTGCAGATTTTTCTTTTATAAAGGGTGATTGTAAAAAATAAAATTAATACATTTTAACCACCAGTAGCTGGCTATATTCACAGACTGTTGCCATACAACTGTGTTTAAACCCCTTATAAAAGTGATTTTTGCATAATCTGGAGCAAAAAAAAATCTAAATGTTATAAAAAAAACTTACATAAAGCAATACATTATTTCATACAATAAAAGAGAAGATGAAATGAGAAGTTTGATGCCAGAAAAAAGTTTTAAATTGATGCTTTTTAGATTTCCTTTTGTGTGCAACATTGCTGTTTAGACTTGTTAAGCACAAAATCCACTCCATAGTGAGCTATTCCCTGTATAAGCGGTTTCTATAGCTCACGCAGTAGTAGGTAGTATCTATAGCTCACACATAGAAGAGTTTTCCTCCAGGACTGTACAAGTCAACTTTAAATTTGAATAATTTAATAATAATCAAGGACTGGTAGTGTTAGTTTTGATAATAGTATTACTAGTTGTTGTTAATAGTTTCACTGATCTACCAAACTAATTAACATGCAAATTCAGTTGACATTAATAGGCATATTAAACCAACATCTATGTGATTAGTGTGTGCATGTGATTTGATTACTATAGTTTTATGTGTATTTGATGAGTATGTGTAATCTTAAGAGTAGGTGAGAGAACATTAATAATCATGTGTTGTGTTACCTGGAAATGTTGTGTGTTTGTGTGTCTGCTTATGTTTATGTTATGTCTATGCACTCAGAAGACCCCAAAGTAGGAGTTTAAACTAACATGGCTTTGTAATGCATACAGATATGTTGTTTGTTGCTGCTAGAGTAGCAGATACACAAACTGTAAATGCCCTTCCCTCATCAGAAAATTCAGCGAGACCAGCAGCTCATTTGCATTTAAAGACGAGCATTAAAACAAAGACAAAACAAAATAATAATAATAAATAAACAGTGAATCCAAACAGGACTATATATGGCACGGTATAATAATGCTCCCTGGGATATTTTAAGTTGAAACTTCACAGACACAACCTGGCAACACCTGAGACTTTCTAGACATAATGGGTCCTTTTTAAAAAGTGTGAATAGAAAGGATATGCTCTTTCACAGTCATCATATGCACCATACCGCCATCACAAGGGCAGCAGCAGTCATCTACATCCCCTAGACAGCACAATAAATTCAAAAATATAGCTTTGAGGAGATTGGGGATTGGTGGTGGCCAAAATATTTCCAGTGCAGGAAGAAACACTGATTAACTAAAAATATTCACTCCAGCACAATATCAACAATGAAAAACAACAACAACAACAACAGACCAAACCAAACCAAACCAAATAATAATAAAACAATAATAAACATAAATAGCAAACATTTACTATAGTTATTTTAGATTGTACTTTGACAATTTATCAATAAAATTATTAATTTCAAACTAAAAAAAAAAGTCAGGCACCACGGTGGCGTAGTGAGTAGCAGGTTCGCCTCACAGCAAGAAGGTCGCTGGTTCGAGCCTCAGCTGGGTCAGTTGGCATTTCTGTGTGGAGTTTGCATGTTTTTCCCGTGGTTGCGTGGGTTTCCTCCGGGTGCTCCGGTTTCTCCCACAGTCCAAAGACATGTGGTACAGGTGAATTGGGTAGGCTAAATTGTCCCTGGTGTATGAATGTGAATGAGTTTGTATGGATGTTTCCCAGAGATGGGTTGCAGCTGGAAGGGCATCTGCCTCGTAAAAACAAAATGCTGGATAAGTTGGCAGTTCATTCCGCTGTGGCAACCCCAGATTAATAATGCACCAGTCTCCACAATATATGGAAAACATAATATGGACACCATTCATTTGTATATACTGTAGTATGCAGATCTACCATATACTTTTTACGGATGCATTTTTAAAAATATATATTTTTAAAGACATATTTAAGACAAATATTTATATATATATTTATATTTATATAAATATATTTATATTTTTATATATATATTTAAGTATTTGCCATACTTTTGGCACAGTAACCAAAACCTGATCTACACAATAGTCGAATTAAATAGGTTTTGTTAGATGTAGCTCACTCCTAACCTATCTTCTGACTAACTTCTGTGCTACCCCAGTTTACGCTTGAAATTTAAAATAGAGGAATTTGACTTTATTCTTCTTTTGTATGTAAAAGCATCTGCTAAGCGACTAAATGTAAAAACTGCAGCAGGCACTTGACTGTATCGCAGGAAGAATTTAAGTAATAGAAAAGAAGACATGCTGAATGTCACAGTTTGATAAGCCGCAAGGTCACTGCAAATCATAAATCAATCTTAACAATGTCTATACAGAAAAAAATAAATAAATCAATAGTAATTCTTTGTTTGGGTTAAAGTTTAATCAACTTGGGAATTTATTAAAACTTGTGCAACGTCTGATGCATGTGCAGACTCACAGTGGTAGCTTTTCCTTGGCCCGAGGAGTTGACCTGAAGGGCCTTTTAAATAGTATCTGTCTAGACTGAAAAAGGCAAGTTGCCATAATGAAGAACATGCTTCATAAGTCATGTCTGCCACATTTACAAAGGTCAGCTCATCTTCATAACATCCACAGAATTCAGCTCATCTCCTTGAAAATTCAAGGAGTCGCAAACGGCCAGTCAAATGAGTCATTTTCCTTTTCACATTTTAATTTAACAATATGTCAGTGAGAGAGGTGTGTGTGTGTGTGTGTGTGTGTGTGTGTGTGTTTGTGTGTGTGTGTGCGGTAAAGGGTTTGACTACATTGATTTTACTTTCATTCAGATTAGAAGTGAATGTGCACTCATTTTCTCATTAAAATAAGCAGAGGCGTACAAAGATGGAGAAACACAAAGAAAGAGAGAATGAGAAAAAAGACAGAGCACTTCAGGAAGATTGAGTGAAACAAACAAACAAACAAACAAAAAATAGAACATTCTGTTTTCTCGCTAAGATTTGTAACCACCTCTATGTAAACGGGCTTGTGTATTGATTAGGGGTTGCTTTATAATCAGCATGTCGATGAATGCCTCACCGAGCAGAAATCTATGGGCAACTGGGCCATTAGAGAAAGCTCAGCTATTAAAAAAAAATTCTGACAGAGGTTTTGAAAGCTAAAAACGATCAATCATCAAAGAAGTGACAGAGAGGGGAAATGGGAAGCATGCTGTGCCATCATTCTTGTTAACGATAACAGAAATGCAGAACTACAGAGCCACAAAACCTTCAGAGGAGTTATGAAAGCTTGGGTGGTAACAGAACATAATAGCTGAATCTGAATCTGGAGAGACAGCCAAAACATACTTACATTTACTTCCAGCTCAGATGCTTTCCAGGATATGAATGCAGGTAATATCTGTGTCAGTGGCGGATGATTTAAGCTACGTACAGTCCACAACTCCACAGTTCTGGCCACAATTATGTTGTCAGTTTTGAAGCACATTCCTGCATTGTTGTCTCTTCTAAGCCACACCATTTGATGGAGGAATTACAGCAACACACTTCAGCTCCAACTAATATATTCTTTTTAAAGACTTTTCTTTTCAATACAATTTCTGCTCACAATGTTTTTCTTTGCTAACTGGCATTTTAATCCAGCATGTCAATGTGGCTTCATTGACCTTCACAGAGCATGTCATAGATCAATGATGTAAAAACCCCAGACGATTTTTCTTGTGGGTCTTGACTGTCATACAGTAATGAAAACTAATATCCCATAGTGAGATGTGGCTTATATCTGGAAACATCTTTATATTCGCCAACTAAGACACAATATGGCTCAACATCTTTTCAACAGTCCTATTCAGAAATGTAGTCCAAACACAAAACTTTCCCTTAATTTTAACCTTTACCAATCCAATTATGGGGGAAACAGCAATAGGCATGGGACGATAACCGTTTTCAAGGTATACCGCGGTTTGGAAAAGTCAAGGTTTTCATACTGCCAAAATTTTCTCCAATACCGTTCCGCAGGTATGTGTAAGATTTATTATTTAATTTTTTTTTTTTTAGGTGTAAATTGTAAAGACATCTGTGTTATTTAAACTAATGAAGACCGCAGAAGTCAGTGATTCACTTGAATTATTTAGCCTGACATGTTTACAGCCCTAAAATATTTTAAATCAGGGGCGGATGTAGGGGTGGGACTACAGGGGCACCGGCCCCCTTTTAAATTGGTTTGGCCCCTGTTGTGCCCCTCTCCTCTAAGTCATTTCTGATTAATATGCAACTTGCTTGAATTTAAGTTGAACACCGGTGAAACCCTGTTACTTTAGCTGTTTTTCTTGTATGATAAATGCTTTCATCCTTGTAGATCGACTTGCTTATTTGGAAACAGGTATTAAAATCCTTGCAATGTTGCTTGCCGTGGTTCGCTTTTAAAGTGGAATGTTTTAGAATGAACCAAAATTGATAGTCACATGGTATAGAAGTACTATATACTGTATTTTAACAGGACAAAACAAGTTATATGTTCTAAACCTATAGTGCAAGCACCAATTAAATAACTTGGCCCGCCTCTGTAAACTGTGGCCCCACCCTGGCCCCTGCCTTAAAAAATTCCTAGACCCGCCACTGCTTTAAATGTTTCTCAAAATAAAATATACTGTGTTCAATGAGGATTTTTTTTTTTGTTTTTTAGCCAGACATTTAAAAGGAATATATTTTAGAGCAGTAATCACCCTACCGTGAAACCGTGGTATTTTTATCCAAGGTTATCATACCCTCAGAATCTTATACCGGCCCATGCCTAAACAGCAATGTACAAGTCAAATAGCCCAATAAGACTTTGAGACAAAATAAGTGGTAAAATAAGGATTACTACATTTCCAAGATGGAGAGAGATCACAACAAGCTCAGAACAAAGAGAGATGCTATCCTGCATTTTTTAATAAAGGTGAGCAATTGTTTGGATACACTGACATGGTGCTGTAATATTGGACTTGCTTACTTCAATGTTGCCTCATGCCAGACACCAATCTAATGCATACAAAAAAGTTCAGTACACTCAAATGTATTTTTAATGACTGTTTTGATCACATTATACCTTAAAAAATTAAGTGATCTGTATGAGTAATAACAAAATGTTACTTTCAGATTTTTTATTAGAGAGAAATAATATGATTTTAACCATGAACTTGATTTCTGTCTCAGCCTTGTCTGATCGATGTACAACATCTTCTGTAGGTCAAGGCAAAAATGTCCTTACAGCATCACCAAGCTGTCTTTACTTACTTAAAAAAACTATGTTTTACATATTTACTGTCATTGCTGTCTAAACAACAGAACAAGTCATACAATATACAGGAAAAACAGCACAAATGAAGTGAGCAAACTTTCAAAACAAAGTGCTCTATTTTACCATTCTGCACTTAAGCTATATCTGAACCCACTTTTGCTATTTTATGGATAGGAATAAATGGTTGATCTAAAAGGGTTGTCCTTATTCTCTTAATGAGTTATGAGTGTGTTTGGGGTGTAATGTTCATTAAACCAATAAGAGTCTCATCTACTATTCCCTTTAAGAGCGAATTCATTTATATAAAAGACTTTGTAAGTGTATAAACTGTATACTTCACTATTGACCTTATTATTCAATGTGGAAGTGCGCTCGTTTTTGCGAATGTTTCAGAACTTCCGATTTAGTTGCCTCTGGGAAAAATCACACGTAATAACAAACAGTAGAAAACGGTAAAGCCGCTTGCTCTACAAACAAGTGTTTGCACGACTATACAGACAAAGTAGAATAATATAATAAGAAAATATTAGTTTGCAACATCAAGCAGCAAAATGAGCTGTTTTTAACATCTAAAAATGAATGGAAGTGAATGAGACAGGAAATATTAAAATGCCTGTGCCCGCTCGTATACAAAGAATAAGGTGAATATTGAGGATCTGCTCCTACACTCCTAAATGAGCCGAGCTCTACAAAAGCCCCCTGAGGTGAAGAAGGCTAGGGTGGAGGTAGCGATTATTATTTTATATTCATCATATGTATGTTCCGTATGCTCATACACATACCTGTGTGTGTGTAATAAGCAATGTGTATACACATTTTGGATCTGCCTGTCACTAACATGCTCTTTAAAAAACGAATTAAATAAATACATAACAACCCTATGCCTTTGACTTTACTCCAGGTCTTAGTTAATCAATGGTGCGGTTCATTTCAGTTGCCTTAAAATAGAAATGCACAACAATGCACCTTAACACACCTCCCTTTAAGACCAGCATGCCCATGGGTGCACAAATAGACACAAATCTGTATTTGCTTTTCAAACAACATGGCACAAAATATGAAAATTATATCTGTGCTGGGCTAAAACTAGCAAAATTTCAGCATGATTCCCTATTGCAACAGGTTTAACAATAAGAGCTCAGTCATCTGAAATACTTAACCTTTTCCATGTGTATTTGATTTGGAAATTTCCCTGTTCTCCCTTTTTCCAAAAAAAAAAAAATGAATTAGTTATCTTGTTTACACAGCCTTTTCACAAACTACAAGTCAACCTCTCCCCCAACCCCTACACAAAGTAAATAGTAACTGAGATACTTCCTAAATATCAACAGCGAAAGATGTGGCAAGTTTTTGGATCAAGGTAAGCTGAGGCTTTCATGTGGGGATGCAGGAGATTATTCTCTAAGAAGCATCTTGGCAGAATGGTGCTGCTATAAATAAAACAGTACTGTAAAAGAAACCTGGTGGCGGAGAAAGGTTCAGGGGTTCAGGTATTAGAAAAAAGGGGAGGAAAGATAATGAAAGACACTTGACTTCCTTTTTGTTTTACTGAGTGGCTAAATCACTACTTCCTTTCTCTAATTACAGAGTGAGGGAATTAGTGATTAAAGTAATGAGTGCAAGAGGAGACAAATGGTGCAGGAGTTCAAGTGTGTGTGTTTGTACAAGGCAGAAAATAAATAGTGAATAATATAAATACTATGTAAGTCTTAACACATATAAAACCCTCACCCAATAGTTCACAGTAACTTATTAATTATGTCACATTTACAGTAGAATACTAAAGTATTTGTAATTTATTAAGTATTGTTATACTATGTGTATGACATGATTGTGAGTCTTTAAAATCTAACTGTTTTTTTTTTACTGCTAAAATGTGCAAAGTTAATGAACACAGTTAAATTAAAACATTAAAACACAATAGTTGTCAGTTATAACTAGAAAAGTTCTTGAATGAATGTAGAACTTACAGGCACAGATGTGTTTAAATGTCACATGTGGGTTTGTACTTTATATATATTTAATCAGTTCTGTCTGGTTCTCGAATCTGATTGGCTGACAGCAATGCAATATTCTGCATTATCTCTTCACTCTTGTGTGTTACTCTTCCCACACAGTGGCAAGCAGACGTCTACAGTTTGACAAACAATGCAGCAACATGGACAACATAATGTACTTTTGAGGCTTTTTTACGTGAGAATGTAGTTGTTTTGTAGCAGAGCAAAGACGATTGACGTTGTCCATCCAAAGAATGGCGACAGAGACCATATAATAAAGCCTTAGAGGAGAAAAATTCAGAGTAAAACTACAGCTGATCAAATCATTATAAATCTGGTAAATGACATTCTAGTCAATCTCTCTCTTTTGTATGTTGTAGTGCTGTATTTATACCATTGTAGTTGCAGCGTATTGAGTGTGGGATGGGACTGTGTGTTTTGTGTAACCCAGAGTTATTTTTTGGTTGACCATTTTTGTTTCTCATGTGTCTCCTGTCTTCCTTACTGCAGACTAGTTAAGTAAACTGAAAGAAAGAAGAAATACCCAAGTGTTCAGCGTTTTTCCTTATAGCAAACGCAACAGTAATCTGGTAGTTTTTTCACTGCTTTAACATTTTAAGGGTTAATATATATATATATATTTTAAGGGTTAATA
>CAIGQQ010033541.1:8648049-8659819 GCA_903798035.1 Danio albolineatus | reverse complement strand
TTTTTTATATACAGGATTATGCCGTCAAACTGTTGTATAAATTAAATATTACACTCGTAGCAGTGGGATGTGGCTGTGTATTGTCACTGGTGGGGCACCGCACTGCTACTTATGTGATATTACTACTGCTACTGATACTCGCTCATATATACAGTATATATATATATATACACACACATCTTTTATAAATTGTAGACCAGAATGGTAGAACACAGCGAAATCTCTCTGAATATTAACTCAGTAACATCAAAGTCCCTTGAAGTGTATTCTATAGCGGTAACATCTACTTCCTAAAATTTATAATTCCATTTCAACTTCTTAAAAACTGAAGGACTGTTGACATAAAAGACAGTAGTTATATATAAATATATATAAAATTCTGCTTATGGTCCAAAAATCAGCTGATCAAAATCTATTCAACTTTAAATTATGTGCTGCAAGTACATTTAAACAATGCAAATAAATTTAGCAATATAATACTATATAAATTAAAAGAATGTACTTGCTTTTTTGTTAAAATTTACTGTTAAAAAAAATGAAATGCTTTAATGAAACCATAAAACATTGAGACGTCTTTATTTTCAGCATTCATCTCATTTAGTCTCATCTTTCGTGTTCTCTGCACACCCTTGTGCCAATCAGAGGAAATCAAGAAAATTAATTCAAATAAATAGGCTAGCAACAGGGTGACATTTGGGTAATTGCAGAACCATAGTTCTCCTGCTATCTAAACAGGATTCATTTCCGCTTGCAGAGAGCCCATTATGATAAGCTATCCAGATACATGTGTGAAAAATGAACTCTGAGCCATTAGTCATTATAAAGAGGTCAAATAAAAACAAGCATCTCTGAATAAACAGCTTATTTTTTAGCCATCAGTGTCCAGGTCAACAGTGGAAGACATGCTGTTGTGTTGATTTGGTCCACAACACACATGTTGATTACTATGCTCCCAGCGGTTGGACTGCATCTCAAGCACTCTTTTCCAGTTCCCTCTCTTTTCTGCAGGGTCACTAGAGTCCCCTTACATAGCCATTTTAAACCCCACAATTCATCTCCCACCTGTCTGATAGGGAGATTCTATTTCACACATCCGGCCACAAGCCTCAATCACAAGAAGCCAAACTGTTATCTCTGCTCTTAAACAAAATGACATCTCTTCTTTTCTGTCGCTCGCTCTCTCGTTCTCCTCTAGTGGCTCTCACCTTTGTAAACAGATGGGTTAGCTGTTTTTCTTTCAAACAGTGAGAGAAAAGAGGATGATGAAAATATTGAAAGTGAAAAAGCTTTTACCAAAAATGGGCCTGTTACATCTACACACACACACAGACACACACAAACACAAAACAAAAAATAAAAATGCAATTGGTGGAAACAAATTCATTCCTGTTCAACTCATGCATGTCAAAGAACCTGTTTAGCAAATAAACATGCAGTTTTGTGTGTGTTTGTTTGTGTATCTTGTATTCCTTACATTGTGGGAACTAATTTTCCCCTAAATTTTGATCTTGATCTTAAATACTTTTTGGTCCTCATTAAGAAAACGGATCATAAATCATAATGAATGAATTATTTTAAAAATGAAAAATGCAGATTGCTTTCTGTGAGACTTGGGTTCAGGGTAGGGGGGCAAAATATACAGTTTGTACAGTATATAAATCAATGCATTTAAGAAATATCGCTAGTGTGTGTGTGATAAATGTAAGCGCAAATGGAAGCTCAAACACATCTTTGTGATCAGATATTAACTGCCCATGATTTGAATAATGCTGTAATTTAAAATTTATTGAGGACACATTCATTTCTTATTTTATCGCTGTCATCCATTTATTCTTATTTTTATTTACTTTCCTTCCTGCTGTCTTGCGATGTGTTTTGTTTTCAGTGTTACCAACAAAAATCACGCAGATGAATTATTAAAGATACTCTGAGCTGCATTCAAAATCCACTTGGCTCAAGAACCTGAGAGGGCACTTGCACATTCTACATGCCTTCTGTTAGCTAAAACGCTTTTCTTTGCCTTACATTCATTTTCTTGAAGCAAAAATAGATGTGGAGGTGGTGAGCTCCCATTCTGAGTGCTCTTTCACCAAGTGCTGATCATCTAATATCCTGTCAAATCTGGTTTGAAATAGGCAGTTCCTGCTGCAATATGTGAACACCTCCTCAACTTTGTACAATGTCATGACATGATTTTGTTTAGGTTAAAAACGCCAGATCTGAATGATTGGTTGTTTTACTTTTTTATAACGTCATAATGTCATTTTTCATTGTCTGGGATCTTAAAGGGATAGCTACCCCAAAAATAAAAATTCTGTCAATATTTCCTCCTTTTCACTTGTTTTAATCTTTTTTTGTTGTTGTTATCGTTGAACACAAATGAAGAGATATTGTGGAATGCTGAATGCTTTTCCCATGGAAGTCAATGGTTACGTATTTATAATATTTCCAGAACAAAAACACTCAACATGTTTGGAAACAAGGAAAGGGTGACTAAATTATGACAGAATTTTCATTTTTGGGGAACTATCCCTTTGATATTCATTCAATATTTAAATTTATAGGATTTTGAAATGTTTAATGCATACATTTTATTGTTTTAATAAGTATAAAATAATGAAAAGTATGTTGTAAATTATATTAATTATTAATTCAGAAGGGGTGAAAAATATTTAAATATTAATTGTTTAATAAAGAATATGATTTTCAATCTTAATTTGATTGAAATACAGACACAAAAATGATCTTATACTTGATCGTATGCATAGAATTTAAATTTTGCATCATTTCATGCACCAAAGTA
This sequence comes from Danio albolineatus, assembly GCA_903798035.1. Taxonomy (NCBI): domain Eukaryota; kingdom Metazoa; phylum Chordata; class Actinopteri; order Cypriniformes; family Danionidae; genus Danio; species Danio albolineatus. Next base: position 8,657,016 of record CAIGQQ010033541.1, on the reverse strand, counting down.
TCCTCTAAAATGCTTTAAGACATTTACATTTGCCATTTAAACTTGTTAGTATACAAATAAAGTAACAAGAATGCAAAATAATAGTTTATTTTCAAAGTTCTGCAACATCAAAATGCTCATAGTTGCAGTAACAGCCGTATACAGTATGTGTGCATTCAGACACTGTATGAAACAACTGTGTGAACTCTAGCAGTTGCCTGTCACCTATAATGCTCTGAACTTCATCTGACGGCTGTGACTGTATCTCATTGTACAAGAAGCTCTCTAGAAATCTTTAGAGAAGGTTGTGGGCTTTATTTAGTAGCACGGCATGCTGAGCACACTCATGTTTAGCCGCAAGATTCTGCAGCGAAAGTCTGAAAGTTAGAGAAGCTTGACAGTGAGGTACTGTATATTTCCCTTAAAGCTATTCTGTAGAAACAACAAAGTTCACATATCTACATATCTAAAGGCAAAGGACATGAGCGGCTAACAAAAACGGCAAGTTATTGTCAACAAGCCACAAAGATAAATAGTTTGCATGCGTATACACACTGTAAATGCCTCGGGTTTACATTAGAATGTGCTAGTGTTTATATCTGGAGTGCATGGGATGAATATAAAGCCATAGCACATAAACATCAACACACAAACAAACTCTCATGCGATAACAGGACATACCTGCAACACAAGACTCTGGTCAAAGTTGTAGGCACTCGGTCGTCCCTCCAATGTGGAGAAGGCCACGTTTCCGCCGGTCAGTGGAGAAATGTCACTAAACTCATCAGTGCAGAGCGGCGTCCTTTCATTATCGCCTGGACGTATGAAGCCCTTATTGTTTCTTCCATACGTCTTGCGGCAGGAAGCGCTGTAATACTGGTACGGCTGCCATGGTCCATTCTCATCTGTACGCTTGTAGATGGCGAAGCTCTCTGGTCGACTGGTGTAGAACTTTAAACGGACATAGGTGATCTCAAAGGCCTTGCCTAGGGAAAAAGAGACACAATACAGTTCATATCAATAAACTGAATGGAGGTAATTTGGTAACAAAGTCATTATTAAGGTGAAGTATGAACTGAATTCATGTAAGATTTACAAATCCATCTCTTCAATTATGATGAGCCAAAGCAGGTTGATGATCAAGCCGGAAAAAAATTAAGGATGAAAAAGAGAACAAAAAAAAAAAAAGGAGAAAAAACCTTTTTCAAATTAGAGCGGAAAGCCGTTTTCTGGTGGCTCTGTAGAGAATACGTGGTGTTTGTGTCTTGAGAAATTGGCATACTTGGTGGTACTTTGTCAGTTTAATTGCTGCTTGAATCTAATTGTCCAAATGAACCGGAGAGTTCCTGAGAAGTCTTTAACCTTAGGTTTCTCCAGAGGGACTGTTCCGGCAGCCAGAGCGCTGGAAAAGATAGAACTGTGACAAATGACTCACAGTTTCTTTGTTTAAATCCATTTATATTTAGCCAGCAACTTGTTATACTGCTGTGTTTTGAGATTTGCTACAGCATCATCCCTGTAAAATTAATATAAGCTACTTATTGTCAGTGTTGCTGCCGCATGACTGCTTCGTCATCCACCAATAAAGCCCACAGCTGGCAACTGTCTGTGTGAGGTCTAAGTAAGCAATAATCACATGACGGTACTTATACACAAACGAACAGCGCGACTGCCAGCGTGATATTACTTGTACACAACAATTCAATCAACACAAAGTTAATATTGAGCAACTTTTGCTTTACAGACACAGTATTAGCAGTTATAGTGTCTATTTTCATTTCACTAATTAATATATGCTCAGGTGAATTCCAAGTCTGTTGAACAACTTAGAGAAACACTGAGACTTAAAGGGATAGTTTACCCAAGAATGAAATTATCCTCCCTCTTTGCTCACACTCAAGTGGTTCTAAACTGTTATTAATTTTTTTCTTCTGTTAAACAAAAAAAAATAAAAGATTCTGAAGACAGTTGGAATAAAGCAGTTACTGATATTCATAGTTGGCACAGAGCATACCATGGAAGTCAGTTGCTGTTTTGTGTGTGTGTGACTGTGTTTGTTCAACAGAAGAAAGAAAACTGAACAGGTTTGGAACAAATGGAGGGTAAGCAAAAGACGGCAGCAATTTATTTTTGGGTGAACTATCATTTTAAGGCATCTGAATCTGTATATTGAACATCATTTTAACAAACTCGTAAAATGTCTAACATGTTGAGATGATGGGTGCTTTTCAAACAAAAGGCTGCATCCTAATATGGGCACTACCTTCCTAGTACAGCTGAACAGATCCCCTTTTGAACAAGTACAATAGGAACGACTATGTGGACATTAATTTAACAATTCTTATTGCATTAGTAATATTTGCATACTCACATGCCATGTAAGGATTTTTTTGAATCCCTACAAGTGTGTTAATTTGGATGGGTTCTTATTTTGAATAAGTATTTTCTTTGCTACCCCCAAACTATTTGTTCTATACAGTATGAATATGTGAATGTGGGACATGAATGTAACCAGGATATACTAAATGTTAGCAATGTTTACACGCCTCCGTTTTCAGAAGCCTCCGTTTTCCCCCATCCACACTGAGACGGAGCAGCAGCGTTTTAGAATGAAAACGGCCTCTCCAGCGTTTCCAAAACACTCGGGGCTCCAAAACTCTGGCGTAGTGTGGATGGATGGCGTAACCGTAGCAAAACGTATGCGTTTTAGTGTTTAGTGTTTAGTGTTAACAGGGCCTGAGTGATCAAGGTATTTTTGATATCTCTGTAAGGAATACTGTGAATTCTGATTTTGAATTACGTTTTTGAAAATACTGAAAAAGTTAGCAATTTTAGGTGGAGCCAAATATTGCCTTGTAATTATCATTCAAATAGAGACATCCACTAAAAGAATGAATGGCAGGGGACGTGCAGCCTTACAATAGGACACAGACTCCTGATTAAGAAGCACCCATGAAAAGAATAATATGATAATAAGACAGTCACTTATTTATTTCAGGTATGAATCCATTTTGAACAAAATTTGTTCTTTAAATGAACCAGTGGTTACATTCTAAATTCTAAAAAAAATAATAAAATCTGTCTCTCACTCAGTTTTTTTTCAAGACTTTCTGTCATATACATTGACATGCTCACCCACAGCATGGTGTTGCCATGTTGAAATCATTTAAGCATAATTTAATCTCAGCGTGTGAGAAGATTATCTTGGCTGGAGATAAGAAGGGAAGAAATGGAGAAAAAAACATGCCGAAGAAAAAAATCAAAAGAATACAAGGTTTGGCCTCCGTCTCTAATCATGATGATTACACAAAACTCAGCTGGACTCGAATTCAAATATGTATGTAGACAATATACAAGTCAACCACCATGTCGTGTAGAAAGCCACCTGGATGTAGTGTGGATGCAGCTGTTCTTCTTGAAGAAAGAGCAGACTAAACCTATCTGTGTATATGAGTGGGTGTGTTTGTGTCTGAACCCGACTGAACCTTACCAGACTCAATATTTATACATAAACTATAAAGAGCTGTGCGTAATCATGTCTGTGTATGGTAAAACAGGAATGACTTTTTGCTTTTTATGATTTGGGAATAAAATGAGAAGGTAAACACTATAAGCGAATCCACAACAAAACTCTGTTAACATTTGCAGCTTTCAGTGCACTTTGTAGATGACTTGGACTTAGTGTTAAGCAAATTGAGTTGTTTGGCATCTGCATATGCAATTTTATTTTTGTACTCAGTCTAAACGCTTTGGTAAAACTGCAGAGTTGCACACGTTTATTTTTAATGTTCCATACAAGTATTTTGCAGCAAACATCTGTATCTCATATTGGCCCTTTGAACATCGTTGAATGAAACCCACAATAGAAACCAGATGTGGAAACATTCCTCAGAAGTCTGCATGTGTGTGTTTGTGCATGTTTACGTGTGTGTATGGGAAAGACCTGACCTGCAACTGGACCTCTGCTGTTTTCTGTGTTTGTCTTATTCTTTGTAGTGTTTTTTGTACCACCCCCATCGCTGTGTGTGTCTGTCTGTCTGTATAGGCCTCCCTTGGATGTATTCTGTTTGGTTTGGAAATTTGAGAAGGCCTTTCATAGACACCCAACTGCAAGGCATCTTTGAATCCGAGAGCGTACACCATTTTTACTTTTTTTATCCTGATTAGCCTCTCAAGAAACAATTTTACAGCCCTTTCATCTCACTTTGTTTTCTGTTCTCTTCTTTTCACAAAATGTGCTTCCAAGAGAATCACTAAGTCCCTTCTACAGTTTTGATGTGGAGAAATTGAAAGCTTTTATGAGAAGAAGCACCAGATACATTGACTTCAGCTAGCAGCTAGTTTGATGAGAAGAAATCAGAGCGACACATGGTTATTTACACTATGAATCAATAGCTTTGCTCTTTTTGACTGTAAAAACTAAGTTTGGTTCACACTTGAGCTTGGCGGTGCCCACCGAGACAGGAAAAAAATCTATAGCCTGAAGACATTTTTACAGTTTGAGCTGTTTTTCCACAATGATTTTATAACTTTATATGTTATATCAGTTGTCGCATTATCAGAGAACTGAACCCATAACCCTCTAATTTCATCCTTAAACATGCTTTCAAAGGCTATTATTTATTACAAATAATAATGATTTAGGCAACATTTATCAGTGTATAATAATTCCTGGCACTTACTGTTCCTGAATGTCATCACTATTACTTGATGTACTGTAGTAAGTGAAGACATTAAGCAAAAATGTCACTGCATTACTTTATAAATGAACAAATGTTGTATTTTTAAATAGTTTTCACAAACTTTACATTAAATAGCACCTATTTTACCCCTTTTACAAGATGTAATATAAGTATTTGCTGTCTCCAGAATGTGTCAGTATAGTTTCAGCTCACAAACCTATTGGATAATTTATTATAGCCTCCAGAATTTGCCCATTTGGGTGTCTGAATACATCGTAGCTGCTTTTGTAGACTGTGGCTTGAAATGCAAATGAGCTGCTTCTCCCTGCCCACGTCAGATAAACAGCACAGTGACAGAGACAGACTCGGATGAAGCTGACACTGCTAATTAGTCAAAAATACCAAGTAAGTTTATTTCATTTGAGTTTACTCAAGCCTTTCTGAAATGATGAGTCACAGACAAATGCTGTTTGCAGTACACATCCACACACACACACATTAGCATTTACTGACAACCCCAATATGTCACTAGACACACTTTACCTACACACAGTAATGTCTAAACAGTTTACAGCGGTTGATTTTCATCATAGGTGCCATTTAGATAAGAAATTAAAAGTTTTGGAAATACAGATAAACTGTATAAAATTTTTATTTAACAAGACTTTTGAAGTATAGCATATAACATATCAGGGAGCGTATGCCTTTCCACATTATTGGACAAAAAAAGGCCTACATGTCAGACACTCTAATTAATTTTTTAGCAAAAGTGTGAAAGATTGTGTCAACTTGTTGGTGTCGTTTGACTTCAGCAGGTTCAGTAATGTGCTAATAACCAAAGCTATGGTTGTTTCACCTGACTGTCACCTGAAGTGTAGCTTCAACACAAATTTAGTGAACGTTTTTTTTGTTTTAATTGCTTCATACCAACTCTGTTGTTCTGTTACTCTGTCTCTCTGAGGATTAAAGATGAAAAACAAGAGAAAACTCTCACAGAATACAAACAGCACTATTTTATTTCAAAAATCTTATATAAGACAATTGGGAGTGCTTATGATTGAAAACAATGTAGCATAAAGCCTGCAGGGCAATAATGTAATAGAACTAGAATCCGTCTGAGATTTCAGTCATCTAAAATGATAGGCCAACAGATTTCTGTCACATTTACATACAGCATCCAATTCACAGCTGGGACTGGGACAAGACCGCCTATTATAAGGGTAGTTGTAGATTAGTTTGCATATGATTTACAGAGAAAGGAATGCTGGGTTGGATGTTTAGTATAATACGTTTTTAATGCACTATTAATTAGTATATTAAATGAAAATTCAGATTTATTTTATTTAGGAATTTCTTTCTTCTGTTAAACATAAAATTTGATCTTTTGAAGAATACAGTTGCAGGTCCCCCATCGACTCCCACTGGATTTTTTCATACAGTGGAAGTCAATGGGGGACTAACAGTGTAGTTGCATTTGTAAAAAATGTCAAATCTTTGAGCTTTGAAACAAAGAAAGTGCAAATCTGGAACAATTTGAGGCTGTGTAAATGATGGCAGAATTTCTTCTTTTGGGTCAAATATGGCTTTAAAAAGAAAACCTAGGCTACACGTATACAGTTCACCTGGATGTCTCACGATATTCAGATAGGCCTAGATGTTTTGCAACACGGTGACAACTGTTCACCTTTGGGCTAATTAAGTACATACAGTAGCTAGCACTGTATTGAAATATTAATAATATAATAGAATTCTGAATGTATTACAATTTTCACCAGTTTGCTAATTGTGCTTTGTTATTATTATTATTATTATTATTATTACATAGTATTTATATTCATTTATTCATTTTCTTTTCGGCCTAGTCCCTTTATTAATCTGGGGTCGCCACAGCAGAATGAACCGCCCACCTATCCAGCATATGTTTTACGCAGCGGATGCCCTTCCAGCTGCAACTCATCTCTGGGAAACATCCATACACACTCATTTACACTCATACACTACGGACAATTTAGCTGACCTAATTCACCTATACCACATGCCTTTGGACTTGTGGCGGAAACCGGAGGAAACCCACGCGACCACGGGGAGAACATGCAAACTCCACACAGAAATGCCAACTGACCCAACCGAGGCTCGAACCAGCGACCTTCTTGCTGTGGGGAGATCATGCAACCCACTATGCCACCGTGGCACCTTATATTTTATATACAAAATCATATTTTTAAAATTTCGGTATTTTCAGTATTGTACTAATGTCCTTGTTATTTGCTATTTTAATCTTTTTTTATATTTATATGTAAATTAAATTGACTTCAACATCATTTTCATTTGTTTAATTAAATGTTTCCTCTAAAATGTATTTGTTTCACATAAATGCCACACAACACTTCTTTTTATTACTACATTTTAGAATGATTTCTACATTATTTTGACATATTTAATTATTAGCTTAATTTCAACTGATAAAAACATTTCTAAATAGTTTTTGTAAGCAATACCAACACTGCTCTACAAATTTCAGTTCACATTTCTTCTGCACAGATAAATACAATGTAAACAAAAAATAAAATGAGGCAGAGAATAAATATTTTAGGCTTTGCTGTATTTTCCCTCAATTTCATCAATATCAAAGCACAGTTGGGAGTCTTACCAAGATGCAGTGTGATGTTGACTGAATTTGGGTACTGAACTCCATAGAACATGGACTGGCTCTGCCACCAGGTGGGCTCTTCATCCGTGTGGAAGTCTGTCAGGTAAGTGGCGTTACGATTTAGCTCCGAGTCTAAGGCGTCACAGTGATGACAAGAGCGCGTCGACCCTGTCTGCATGCAGTAGTCCTCAGGTGGGATCCCGCACACATTCGAAACTATCACGGAACGATTGAAGGCTGCGTTTTCAAATTTAGGTAAACACAAGCTTGGGATGCCGTTCTCATCGTAACAAGAGTCCATTCCAGCAAAAACAAAGGAGACGCTGGCAAAAAGCAGAAGTAAAAGAGAGTGAAGTGTAGAGGAATCCATCCTTCCACAACGGCCTACAACAGAAACAACTTCAAAAGAGCCGAGCGCTCGAAAACAAGTCTAGCAAATAATCCAAATCAGAGCCACATGCTACAGGGAAAAACTTCAAGGGAAGTTCAGTAGTTCAGTGTTCAAAGGCAAGCATAATAAAGTATGTGCTACAGCGAACACACATGCAGATACACACATTTTTTGTAAGAAAAAAAAAAACAATTATTTGAGTTTGCATGCAGCAGTAAAGTGTCACCAAATATAGAAGATATGCAGCTCAGTAAAGCAGGAGAGGTCTACAGAAACTGGAATACTCCTTCATCTTCAGTCTTTTCCCTCAGTGCATTTTTCTTTCTAACAGCATGTGTTTCCTCTGTAACTGGGACACCAACTCTCTTGCTCTCTCATACAGATTTACAGACAGACAGAGCAGAGGGAGGAGAAAAGGGTGGAGGGGAGTCACTAGAGTTGACCAATAATTAGATAAATAGAGGGAGGCACTACATGAAGAAATGAGTTTACAAAAAGGGGGCTATAGTGGTGCCCTCTATTTTAAGGCGGGAGAAAGGAATCACTGATATATTCTTCAGAGAGTGGTAGTGGTTTGGCCAAAAAGGAAGACATTGTGAACATTGCAGTAAATATTTCCCCCCTTTGATTTCCAGGTGCAGTTTTACCATTAAAGGGGCAGATTTTCTGACTTTATTGAGTGTATGGGTCAATCACATAATGTCTAATATTTACTCAAAACATGCAAATTTGAATACATAAATGAGACTAAATAGGAAAAACAAACTTCAGCTTTACATTGCACAAGTGGCACAATTTGCATCTTATGTATCATTTACAGAGATGTACAGTACTTGAGGAGGTATTTATACAGGCTGTTTAATGCTGCTCAGAGATTACATTAATGCAATCCCACTCTATTCACGATTGCATAAATGATAAGGTTGCCTGAAATAAATGAATAAACTTTGACAAGATGAATGGATGGACGGATTGATCTTAAAAACTGAAATTCAACACATAAATACAGTAATGGTATGCATGGGTATTAATAGAAGTCTGTCTGACCCTTAAGATATATTGATGTAATTATAAAATGTGAACATTTTATAATTACAATAAAAAATAATGTACATCACCCTATAAATATATTTTTCGCTGACTCAATAATAAATCATTTAAATATAACAGCACAAATAAAATCAATCAATCAGTCATCAATGAATGAATGAACGAACCAATGAATGAATGAATGAATGAATGAATGAATGAATGAATGAATGAAT
>CAIGQQ010033541.1:8629317-8648039 GCA_903798035.1 Danio albolineatus | reverse complement strand
AATGAATGAATGAATGAATGAATGAATGAATGAATGAATGAATGAATGAATCAATCAATCAATCAATCAATCAATCATTCAATCAATCAATCAATCATTCATTCAATCAATCAATCAACCAACCAACCAATCAACAAATCAACCAATCAATCAATCAATCAATCAATCAATCAATCAACCAACCAACCACTCAATCAATCAATCAATCAATCAATCAACCAACCAACCAATCAATCAATTACTGGCAAAGTCAGAAATCACACAATTCCCTACTATACTGCATATGAAAATTAGGATATAACAAGAAGTATGTTTGAATTGACAGTTGCTATAAAAAAAGAGTCAAAAAGTCCTTGCATGATATATTACTTCTGATGACATACCGAAGTGGGCATATGATGGCCATTTTCTCTGTCTCATAAGGCCACAGGAGAGGATCTGTGAATGGCAGCAAATTGTAGCCACTGCCATGGTAAATCATATGACTAAACAGCACGGTGAACATAGTAAAATCGTATCCATTCTACACACATTCATTTTAAAAACATTTATTTAATGGTTCCAAAGTAATTACTTCTTTAAAATAAGTGCTAGGTACATTAGTATGTGGTTTCAACACTATGCTCATGTACTTATATCAGTAAATGAATCAGTCAAGGTACCAGTTCATTAAAGGACATAGAATTGTTTAGAAAACTGGTGAATCGGAGAAAACAGATTGTCAATATTAAGCTGAACAAATAACACTATATACTGAAAGTTATGTAATATTACATGGGTAGTACTAATAGTCATTTTAAGAATCCACCTCAAAACCCAATAAATGAAGAGAACTCAAACCAACTGAGTAGTGTAAAACCTAATAAGACCTAATAGCATCTCAAACCATTTGAGGAAACCAATTGCTACAAACCCTTTAAGTTTAAAAAAACAACGAATTTATATGAGTACTGTGAACTTGCTCCATTTAAGTTGACATAATGAGGTATTTAATTAACTCATTACCTTCAACACTGAGTTCAAAAATCTTTTTTTAAATGAGTTCAAATTTTGAGCTAACTACACTCATTTCGTTTGATAAAGTTGACAGGTGGGTTTCACAGTGTGTATGTAATCAAAGTCAGTATATCATTTAAGTCTGTCATTTCAGTTACTGAAGTGAATAATCAATAAACAAATTAAAATGGCCAAAAATCATGAGCTTACATTCAGTTAATAATCTTTACGTTTTTATCAAGCACTCCTTTCTAAAATATAATCATTAAAACATTTGACGATCAAAAAGCCCCAAAAGACGTGGACTCTTTTCATTATAAAGTTGAATTTTGTGATCTGCCAATGTTATTTGGTCTATTAATATACTGGATGATGATTCATTATCACGTATCATGTACATGCTAAAATCATCTTTGAACATTTTCCCATCTTCTTATAGCAGAGATCACCAATCTCGGTCCTGGAGGTGCGGTGTCCTTCAGGGTTTAGCTCCAACTTGTCTCAAAACACCTGCCTGGATATTTCAAGTATACCTAGTGAGAGCTTGATTAGCTTGTTCAGGTGTGTTTGATTAGGGTTGGAGCTAAAATCTGCAGGACACCGGACCTCCAGGAACAAGTTTGATGATTCCTGTCTTATAGTTTTTAATTGCAACCTCTTTCGCAAACCTTTCAGGAGGTCTTGTGCCAGCCAAGTAAAATAGATTGCTTCATACAAGTATTATAAATCTATTTGGACATAACCAGTGATGGCAAAAATTGTGAGAGAGCTTTTTTTCACACAACAGTAAATTAATATTTACACATGCAAATAACCTGAAGTTTTCTATGTACACATAAATATTTGAGGCAATCACTAGCGCTTGACTTTTTCCTTCAGCAAACAAATTGACAGTCTTACAGTGTTTGTGGTAAATGACAGTGTAACTATTCATTTCAGTTGAGTTGAGTGTAATTTGATTGTGTGCACTCATTAAGACAAGGTAATCTCAAGCAACAACATAATCATTTGTTTAACAGACGCGGTAAAGAGTAAAGAGAACAGAGTGATTGATTTTCCTTTCTGGAAACCTTTTATATGAAAGAGAATTCGAGCCACACGGAAATGCAATCATTACAGAGGAACATGAGGAATAAACGCAACACACTCATGGCATTGCTTTTCATTGACAGGACTGTGATTGGACAGTAATTCAATTTCGCCGCGGCACAATTTCCTCTCTGTTTAGACTGCAATGCAAAAGACAACATTATTCAGGCATACCCAATAACGTGCCTCATATTTAATCTGCAAAATGTAAAGCGTCACATTTGCGATATAGCTGGATAAGTGGATTATATTTCAAGGTGTGAATGCTTTTCATTCCAACAAGAAAGACATTTCTGCAGTTTATTGTTTAATAAGCAAACCGCCATACATTTTAATGACGAGATAAGTAGCAGTAAAGATACATAATGAGTTTTGCTTTTCACTGTGGCACAATAGGCAGGTTGCAAAAGAAAACGAACAAGTGTTACGATTGTATTGAGTTTCATTCTCTTTAATAACAGCATTGCATGAACCTCAACAAGGTAAATTCTGCAGAATGTCTAGCCTGAAATTAAAAACTAGATTTAAAACCTAAAACTTTGCTACATTATACTGGCAGCATATTATAAAATTCATTCATTTTCATTTTCGGCTTAGTCCCTTTATTAATCCGGGGTCGCCACAGCAGAATGATTCGCCAACTTATCCAGCATTTGTTTTACGCAGCGGATGCCCTTCCAGCCGCAACCCATCTCTGGGAAACATCCATTCTCATTCACACACATACACTATGGACAATTTAGCCTACCCAATTCACCTGTACCGCATGTCTTTGGACTTGTGGGGGAAACCGGAGCACCCGGAGGAACCCACGCAACCACGGGGAGAACATGCAAACTCCACACAGAAATGCCAACTGACCCAGCCGAGGCTCGAACCAGCGACCTTCTTGCAGTGAGGCGAACGTGCTACTCACTACGCCACCGTGGCGCCCATATTATAAAATGTTGCTAACATGTACTTAACATGTTTAAGAACATTGTTAACATGTTTCTGGCATTACAACCAACTTTAAGATGTTCTCTTGTGAAAATGAACAAGATATTTAATAAACTAGCGCTGCAAAATTTGATATCATTGATCACTGACTCATTTGTGATCATTGTACAACTATATAATCTATGTTGTTTGTTAGAAATTAAAGCAAAAGATGGTCGGTAAGGGTTGTTACATCCTTTTAACAGATTGCTAGTACAATTCATGACAGTTCTAGCATGTTTATTGCATGGTTTAGTTCATTACTACATTGTTGTAGCATTTTGCTATGCTAAAACGTGGCAGTGATGACATGATGTTATTATTGCTAGCATGTTTTAAAACATGGTTTAAACGGCAAAAACAGCTAGCATGTTTTAGCATATGTTTCCATGCTAGCACATTTGGGTATACTAATAGGCTATTTTATTATTTGTTTCATGGGTGGTAAATATGTTCCAATATGTTCCTATCATGTTTCTAATGTTCCTAAAATTGAGTTTTTGACATAATCTTATTAATTGACAACTTATTTACATTATGGGATGCTTTTTTTTTAAATAAGTTGTTTACATTTTAAGACTTTTTATTTAAAAAACAAAAACAAATGTTACACATGTTCTATTTGCTATGGAATGCAAAAACCTTGAAGCTCAATATCTCAAAATCATTCAGAACACAGATAGAACCTTATAATTCCAAGGTGACGATATGTCCTATGCAAGTTGCTAAGCTTTGCTAGTGATGCAGGTCTGAAAATCATGATCTAGGTGGATTTATGCTCTGCATGATTTAACAAACTGAATGAGTTTTGATAGTCTCAGTGAACATCTACAAGAGTTCCATAGTTGTGATAACCTGTTTCATGAAAAATAAAATATGAGCAGTTAAAATATCTAGCAAAAAAAATTCAGTTCAGCTTGATAATCACTGTGAAGTTGAAGGTAGGTAGTTGGTGTGGTAGTTGTAGCTATAAAGTGTTACGTTCGGGGTGGTGAGACGAAGACAACGGGGCGAGGATCCAATTGCAGAGTTGTTTAATAAAAAATCAAAGTCAAAGTAGGCATGTGATCGCAAAGTAAACAACAGACACGGAATAACAAACTATAAGGCTGAGGTCAAAAACACAGAAAAACTGGAACAAAAGAAACCGTTGACAAAGTCACAAAAGAACACATAACAGATGATAATCTCGCTACGAAGACTGTGAGTGTGTGTGCTGCTTTTGTGGTGCGTGCAATCAGTACAGACAGTCTTCCGGTGGTGCGTGCACAATCAGTCGTGATCAGGAACAGGAGTGTGTGTGTGTTGCATGGCTGGAATTGTAGTCCTTAAACATGGCTGATTGTAGTTCATGGAAGTGTGTGTGAACCAGCGATCTCTGACAACGGAGAGAGCGAGAGATCGCTGGCGATCGTGACATAAAGCTCTCAGAAGACATTTGACACAAAGATGACGATGCAGCTCATATTAGATCACTATGTTGACCTAAGATGGCATAATTCAGAAAAACTCTCTCATAAATGTATGTCTACATTTGAAGTTGGACCAGTAAGCTGGCATCTAATCAGCTTTGTTTCTGGGTATGCAGGGTGCAATCTAGTGGCTTTATAGCATTGTGCCACCGGGCAGCTCCTTAGAGCCACAGCTGCAGTAAAAATGGCCCATCATTATTTTATCAAGATGAATGAGCACACTTCACTCTGAGGACCTACTAAACATTCAGGGGAAAGTAAAGTGCAGGGGTAGGGGACCAGATATTCATTTATCATTTGTTGCACAAAATGCCGTTCTACCTTTGCAAGTAAACCTCACAAGCTATTGTAGCGGTCAAATCTGTATTGAATGCAGGCTTATACCTACATTCACATTTATTCATTAAGGAAACACTTGTAAGGCTTGAGACGTGATTAGGTAAGAGTGTCCAGGAGTCTAGACCTGCACCTTTCCTCTTTCTCTATTCTTTGTCTCCACAGGTTCTGTTGTCTCCATCTAATTAGCTGATGGTTAAAGAAGTCAGGGAACAGTCACTATATCCACCTTCATTAGGCTGTTCCTCTCTTTCAATGCACTGTGCTGGACTAATATCGCAGATTTCTCATTTTCACTGAGCAGCTCCTCAGCGGCTTTGATTAGTCAGTCTAAAGTGCTTCAGAGAGCTGCGTGCTTGCTTGTGATGCATGTCGATTGTTTATTAAATTAGGCACATTGATGTGACATTTGTGTCACAGTGTATTTTTTGTTTTGTTCCTGTGATTTAATGTAATTTTGTGCAATTTAATTGCTTCTCTCAAGATATTACATTTGAGATAAATACCAGTTAGTAATTTTTAATTGTTGTCAGTTAAGATATGATAAAAACAGACTGGTGCTCTTGTTGACGTCAATCGTGAAGCAAAATTGTACTCAGACAAAAATATATAAGGTTTACTTCTTACCTTTTTCTATGCTAAAGTCAATATTGAAATATTTAACAATTGAAACAATTGAAACATTGAAACAATTAATTAATCAGTCAATCAACCAATATAATACTACATTCCAACAGATAAGCTTAAGTATAACTTTAGAATCTACACTTATCTGCCACTTTATTAGGTAAACCTCTCCAACTGCTCGTTAACGCAAATTGCAGACATGGTCAAGACGATCTGCTGCAGTTCAAACCGAGCATCAGAATGGGGAAGAAGTGACTTTGAACGTGGCACGGTTGTTGGTGCCAGATGGGCTGGTCTGAGTATTTCAGAAACTGCTGATCTACTGGGATTTTCATGCACAACCATCTCTAGGGTTTACAGACAATGGTCCGAAAAAGAGAAAATATACATTGAGCGGCAGTTCTGTGGGCGCAAATGCCTTGTTGATGCCAGAGGTCAGATGAGAATGGACAGACTATTTCAAGCTGATAGAATGGCAACAGTAACTCAAATAACCACTCGTTACTGTACAACAGAGGTATGCAGAAGAGCATCTCTGAAAAGCACAACACGTCAAACCTTGAGGCAGATGGGCTACAGCAGCAGACGGCCACACCGAGTGCCACTCCTGTCAGCTAAAAACAGGGAACTGAGGCTACAATTTGCAGGCTCACCAAAATTGGACAATAGAAGTTTGGAAAAACGGTGCCTGATGAGTCTTGATTTCTGCTGCGACATTCGGATGATAAGGTCAGAGTTTGGCGTCAACAACATGAAAGCATGGATCCATCCTGCCTTGTATCAACAGTTCAGGCTGGTAGTGGTGGTGTAATGGTGTGGGGGATATTTTCTTGGCACACTTTGGGTCCATAAGTACCAATTAAAAATCGCTGTCAATGCCACAGCCTACATGAATATTGTTGCTGACCATGTCCACCCCTTTATGACTACAATGTACCCATCTTCTGATGGCTACTTCCAGCAGGATAACATGCCATGTCATAAAGTGCGAATCATCTCAGACTGGTTTCTTGAACATGACAATGAGCCATAGACTGCAGCTCTGCACAAGACGTCTGGCCATAGGAGAAATGGTCGTGCCCAACTGAGCCTGGTTTCTCTCGAGGTTTTTTTTTATTCTTCACTTTCGCCAATTGGTGAAGTTTTTTCCTTGCCGCTGTCGCCACTGGCTTGCATGGTTCGGGACTTGTAGGGCTGCGCACCGATGGATTACTATTCAGTGTTTGGACTCTCAGCAGTGATTATTAAACCACGCTGAAATGAACTAAACTGAACTTCAACACTGAAAACTGGACTGACACTGTTTCAATTTTTTATAATGCATGTGAAGCTGCTTTGACACAATCTACATTGTAAAAGCGCTATACAAATAAAGATGAATTGAATTGAATTGAATTTACTGTACTCAAATGACCTCAACAGTCATCAGATCTCAATCCAATAGAGCACCTTTGGGATATGGTTGAACGGGAAATTCGCATCATGGATCTGCAGCAACTGCGTGATGTTATCATGTCATTATGGACCAAAATCTCTGAGAAATATTTCAAGTACCTTGTTGATTATATGCCACAAAAGGCAAAATAGGGTCGAAGACTTTAGGTACTAGTAAGGTGTACCTAATAAAGTGGCCAGTGAATGTAGTTTCAATGTACAACTCTACATTTGCTCTTTTCCTGTTCAAATTAAAATAAAACATAAAAACATCCTCACCACCCCTTCCTTTCTGTTATACATAATTAATGTATGATGGCCCAGAAATATACTGTTTTTGCTCATATTCACAATGCATGCAATGCAACACAGTAAGATGCTCATACTGTATATATACACAGTGCAACCTTCATAGTTGAAAAAGGACAAGTACGTCTGATCTTCTTGGAGGTAATTTGCTTTTAGATGAATGACCAACCTAAATGTGTGTGTTTTAAAAAGGAATTGCCGTTATTAAGAGGAAATGAGCCATGAGCACCTCAACATGGCGCTCAGTTAGACACACAATGAGATCGAGATCCAAAGTCTGTGATTTATGAATGATTTTTTTCTGCCAATTTGAGAATTACAGAGGGTGAACAGAAAAGGACCTAATCTAGATGAAGGACGTGTGTGACAGAGCAGTAGGGGAATTTAATTGTACAGTGGACTGTCACATACTGTAAAGACAGGCTCAAACAAGGCCAAGGAAGTTTCTAGCAAATGAGATTGATAACGAGAGCAAAGAGACATTTGACATGAGAAGGGAAGAGTGCGAAGAGATGATGAGAGGAGGACAATTAGGTGCTGGAAGAGGGAAAGATGGGTGGATGCATAGAAGGTGAGCTAATGTTACATGAAGTTGAAAAAAAAACAAAAAAACGATGATAATGGAAGAATGGGGGTGGTTGAGAGGAACAGATTCAGACAAGATGAATCCAGTCCATCAAGCTGTGCATTTAGACGCTTAGACAAAAAAAAGACTTCAAGAATGAATCTTGAGTGTACGGCGAGCCAGCTGAAAGCATGATGAGAATTCAGATATAGACAGCTTGCAATAGACCACCTGAAGGATCCTGCAACACTCCATTAAAACACACTCCATCGCGCAGCTCTATTTAAACCCAAAGATGGTTTCATTCTCACCTGTGTTTTGAGCACATTTCACAGAGTAAATGAACTGTGGCCTTCAATCAGCAGAGAGAAAAGAGAATTAACTCAAATGAGGCCCAGCTCACAAATGGACACACATTAAAATGCATTTACAAACAGATGTAGAGCAAAATGTGTGTTTTCTGCTAAAATAAACAGCAATTAAATGAGATCAAACTTAACTGACGTGGTTTCTTAACCAGAAACAAAGTGCATATATTGCGTTTGTGACGATTATCGCAGCATTTCCAAACAATGGTTGACTGCTAAAATTGAACAGGAAAATGACAAGAACAACACTTAAGCAGTAAATCTATGCACTGATACACTAAAAAATGATTCATTGGATTTACTTCTTTTAAGGTAAGTGGCTGCAAACAATTTATATGGGCTGAATTCAAACAAATTACAAATTATGAACAAAATTATGTTAAACATTAATACATTTAATTTATATAGAGATATAGG
Source organism: Danio albolineatus (assembly GCA_903798035.1). Classification (NCBI taxonomy): domain Eukaryota; kingdom Metazoa; phylum Chordata; class Actinopteri; order Cypriniformes; family Danionidae; genus Danio; species Danio albolineatus. Next base: position 8,639,448 of record CAIGQQ010033541.1, on the reverse strand, counting down.
GATATAAAAAAGATAATTAGAGAGAGATAATTATTAATAAATTAATAGATAAATAAATAGAGAGGCATGCAAACAATAGCAGATAAAATATGAGAATACAAATAGAGAGACAGACAGATGAGAGCAGATACACAGATAGATAAATAGTGAGTTTGTTTGTCTGTCATTTAGACATACAGTTGAAGTCAGAATTATTAGCCCCCCTGAATTATTAGCACTCCTGTTTATTTTTTTCCCCCCAATTTCTTTTTAACAGAGAGAAGATTTTTTTCAACACATTTCTAAACATAATAGTTTTAATAACTCATCTCGAATAAATTATATATTTAATAAGTTTATAGTTAAATAATATTTTAGGTTAACTAGGCAGGCTAGGGGAATTAGGCAAGTTATTGTATAACGATGGTTTGTTCTGTAGACTATCAGAAAAAAAAATTTGCTTAAGAGGGCTAATAATTTTGACATTAAAATGGTTCTTAGAAAATTAAAAACTGCTTTTATTCTAGCCAAAATAAAACACATAAGACTTTCTCCAGAAGAAAAAATATTATCAGACATACTGTGAAAATTTCCTTGCTCTGTTAAACATAATTTGCGAAATATTTAAAAAAGAAAAACTAATTCAAATGGGGGCTAATAATTCTCAATAAATCAACTGTATAGACAAACAGAGACAGCTAAACAATAGATAGATAATAGAGAGACAACAGATGATAGCAGACAGACAGACAGAGAGACAGACAGACAGACAGACAGACAGACAGACAGACAGACAGAAAGACAGATAAATAAAAAAGGGAGTCTGTTTTTTGTTTGTCTGCAAACAGACAGATGGATAAACAGACAGATAGATGATAGCAGAAAGACAGATAGATAAGTAGAGACACATACAAATGATAGAAGATAGAAAGATATACAAATAGAGAGATACAGATATAGATAAATAGTGAGCCTGTCTGTCTGTCTATCTATCATTGTCAGTCAATTTGTAGTAATGCTTAATACTTAAATGATAAAAGACAAACATATGATAGCAGATAGACACACTGATAAAGAGATAAATATAGTTTGGTGACTACTGTACATCTGTCATACCAATAAAGCAGAACAAAACTGAACTGAAAAGGTAAGAGAGAAAGGAAGAAAAATAGAGCCAACAAAGAAAGAGAAACCGATTAAGAGAAATAGAGGCAGCGAAGAGACTTGGGAAGACAGAGGGAGCAGAACCGATTGCGGTCAGTGATAAGCATCTGTAAAGGTCAAATTGAGAATGCTGTTGGAAATAAATGGCATGGCTGCTTCGCCATTAGACCCAGAATTAAGAGCAGTGGCACCAATAAAACAGGAGTGCTTTTACTTTCCCCCTGGCTTATCTTCACAGCGCCTGGGAAAAGGGGCTGCTTGGCATGTTGTAGGACTTCCATTTCAGCCAGTCTCTTCAAAGACCAATGACTTCATTATCTTAAAATGCATACTCAATACTATGGAGTCATTCAAAGGATAATACACACAAGAATGACTTGCAAATTCATTTCCAAAACTATCTATTCACTCCAGAGAAGGAACTTATTTCATGTCGGGTGCAAAACAAATTCCAGTACCTTGAAGGAAAGAGATTGAACTTTCATGCAGCTCATCTTCATATATTTAATATTTAGCTGACATTGTAGTGTGAGTGTGTGAGTATATATTTAAATACATTAATAAATAAATATCACCACAGGCCCTTAAAGCAGTAAATCCTTTCAGGTGCATGAAATGAGATGCATGTTTAATGAATGAATGAAAAAGATGTTGTTTTTTTATGTGTTAGGACATTGCAATATTTCATTTTTTCTGCGATGTATATTGCGTTATGAACACGGTTTTACCAGATGACTTAAATAGCTCTATTTGGTAAGAATTCACTAATTAAAAAATGATTTGTGATGATTCTGTAAAAATGTGAATAATGCATAAAATAATAAGCCAATTAAAAGCAGATAAATATTATAAAGTAAAGAAAAAAATGGTGCTTTATAGCCTTCTGAGAGTCTCACGGTATTCAGGTACAAAAATTGAATGAGCAATTGTAAAGTCTCATTCATTCATTCATTCATTCATTTTCTTGTCGGCTTACTCCCTTTATTCAACTGGGGTCAACACAGCAGAATGAACTGCCAACTTATCCAGCATGTGTTTTACACAGCGGATGCCCTTCCAGCTGCAACCCATCACTGGGAATCATCCTAACACACTCATTTACACATAGCACGGACAATTTAGCTTACCCAATTCAACTATAACACGTCTTTAGATTTGTGGGGGGAACCCAGAGCACCCGGAGGAAACATATGCCAACACAGGGAGAACATGCAAACTCCACACAGAAATGCCAACTGACCCAGCCGAGGCTCGAACCAGCGACCTTCTTGATGTGAGGAGATTATGCTACCCACTGCGCTACTGTGAGGCTGTTGTATTATATAATTTATCCTATAAAATGCATCTTTTTTAAAGTTACAAATTAAGGGTACAATTTCTTGTAGCTCAATGCTTTAAGCTCTCTTAGGATGCACACAATCACTTTATCATCATTTAATCCCTATTCACTTGATTCAAACTTGTTTGAGCTATTTTTTCTGTTGAAGACAAAAGAAGATATTCATACACATGTACAGTACATATGTATGGCCAATGATGCAAACAGGGAACTTGTCAAATAAATGTAAAATACACTCCATTTAACCCATTCATTCATTAAATTTTGATTTGGATATTTTTCATGGAGAAGCTCATGGTTTCCTAGTAACATTACTGTCTTCTCTTTGCTGTCCTCACAGACCAATTAGTTAAAAACCTAAAAAAACTGACTCTAGCTTGGGGCTCCAGTTGCCATAAATTATCTAAAAGATGATTCATTTAGTTAATTAATGAACTTGTCCTAAACTAACCATATATTTAATGAATCCTTAAGACAGACGCTCGCACACACGCACACATTAAACATTCACACTAATTTCTGTTTTATTTTTCTTTCTGTGAGGTGGGATTTCACAGCTGGGTTTTCAGTTCACAGGCTTTCAAAAAGGCTTGCTGACTCAGAGCTCAGTGTCTGCTCTCAGTGGGAAAAATGTTCATGTCTCTTTCAAAGATCTCAAAGACAAACATTTGCATGAACGTCTGTGAGGTGGATGTGGGTGAGTGTAAGTGAAGATATCCAATATGGTCTATGTTCTCATCTGATGGGTGCTGACCAATAAATGATAAATTAAGCACACACAGACAGACAAACCGACAGTGTGTAGTAGTTTCTAACACAGTGTCCCTGCAGGGTTTAGCTCCAACTTTTCTCAAAACACCTGCCTGGATGTTTCAAGTATACCTAGTGAGAGCTTGATTTGCTTGTTCAGGTGTGTTTGATTAGGGTTGGAGCTAAAATCTGCAGGACACCGGACCTCCAGGAACAAGTTTGGTGACCCCTGCTCTAGGCCCACATTTGCATACACTGAATAGACATCAGACATCAAAACTTAAAGACTTAAAATGATCTGTACACAGGCAACCTGTATTATCGACCAGAAGGCAGTAACTTACTCACAAAATCAACTGTGCGAAGTGTCAAAAAAACAAAAACAAAGGAGAAACCCAACAAAACACTGCAGCAAATTGTTTCAGCAACCTGAATCATGAACAAACTGCCATGTTTATCATAGCCTTTTGGACTATTATGAACTCGGAATGACGGAATTACTCTCTAACAGAGGTTACATGTGCTGGTAAACACATTAAAGATACAAATGAGAGGTTTGCACTGACTGCGGGCTACATGTTGCGTGTTGCTTTTGAACCCAAATAAGGACTAAACGTATGCTGTGTGCAGTTTTTCTGTGATTGGTAACACATCAGAGACTGTATGTGTTCATAAATGTTGCATTTATTTATTTATTTATTTTATATAATTGCAGATGTAACAGTAGGCTAAATCATGTTTATAGAAAGGTTGATTATGAACATTTATACACAAGTACTTATGTGTATAAAGCATCTGTTGTGTGAGAAGAGCTTCTCATATGATATATGAATGACCGGTTCAGCTTTACTGTAGACATTTCCTTGAGCGAGAATGACGTTGACTGAAACTTTCTGTCATACACCACGCCCATCAAAAGGGTACACTTGGTACCCTTTAGGCAGTAAAAACACTAGCTTGATAAAGGTGACCTGTACCATACCGTAATGTACCAGTCAGTGGAAACGGGCCATAAGCTGAAAAAGAAATGATTGAGTGAATGATATGGATCTACTGCCTGGAACTACTTTTGCTGTGCATTTGTAAGAAAATAACTACACACCTGTGAATGTTCTTCAGCCAATCAAAATCAAGCATTTGATCATTAATTTTCACCACTAGAGGGCGCAAATTCACAACAAACAAAGGCGTTATCTGATGATGCAGTGGCTAAGTGTGGAATCATGGAAGTTGTTTTCATTAAATCCTACAGGACATGTAATCATGTTTATGGATGAGCTAAAGTATTAAAAACATATTGTCATGACAGTATAAAGCAGAGTAAGGCTGAAAGGTGTTAAAGGGAAACAAGAATGTTGAAAGAATTGCTGATGAGAGACGAGTGTGACACAGCATGAAGATTTTGTTATGCCACAATTGACTGCTTCTGGTCATCACATGGGGAAGAAGTGTGTATGGCATCATTAGCATGGCAACAGGCTGTGTCACTAATTAAAATTGCTCATTACTCTAAATTCGAACATTCTTTTACATGTTTGGGATAATGCAAGAACATAGGCCAGCATAATATATAACTCTGTTCTTGCTTCCTTATTTTTTAAGTATAAATCCCCACTACTTTCTATGGGATTCAGTGTGTGTGGATGTGACCTTTACAAGATCCAAAAGTTCATTATTGTTCATCTTGACCGGCCAGTCTCTGTAGGGTGTAAACTAAACTTAAGAGAAGTGGAGTGAGAGGTGTAGACCATCATCCACCCCTTTCTCTTCATCTGTCTTTTTTCTGTAAAGGTCTGTTTTTTCAAACAAAGTAAAAGGCCCAGCAGGTAGCCACAGCATCAACCCTGTACCCCATAGATGAAAGAGAGAGAAAAAAAATAGATGGATGGTAAAGGGTGTGGAATCACAGGCTGAAAAAAAACCCACACACAATGAATGACAGATCTGGACTACAAAGTTTGTGAGAGGTTAAAAGAAACTTGAATTTCACTGATTTGATTTTTCTAATATTACAAACATGCACAACTCCAGCAAAACTTGCTCTAGCCGTCATCCTTAATTCTCAATCTGATTTTTCACATTCCTCAAGAGACCAAACTGGGCCCCGTCCCATACTTTTTATTTTTAACATGCAGTTCAGCTCGTGGTTATGCACAATACATGCTAATGAAATGTCTGACTATTTCAAATATTCAAATCACCACAGCAATGTGCATTTTTCATGCTCTGCCGGTCCACCCCTGAGACTAAGTCCAGTAACCTCTTACTTGCACGAGGATGCAGAGTGTAAATTTATACATTTACGTGGTCATCTCACAAGACCTTCATAGCTAATTGAGACAAATAACATTAGCAAGTCGTCTGCCACAAAAAATACAAGTCTCAAGACATGCTCACACTTTCTGTAGACAGTTACTAGTTTTTATTCTTTGTTTTTTGGGAAAACTAGTCACACTTGATTTTGAGAATAAACTCCAATGGGAAGTGGGCACCCTCATGTACAAATCATTCCAAAACACACTGACCTTGAAGTGGGGGCTTTGAGTGAAGCAGGATTTTTTTCTTGTTTAATACATAAAACATGAATCATTGTCTAACCATCCACAATGTTGATAGAGATACATTTTTTTAACTAGCTGCTTTTTTTGTTTTTTTGAAAATGGCTAAAGATTTTGCAGCTTCGGCCAATTTAAGAAAAAGCTATTCCACCTGCATGGAACAGTTGGACTGAAAGTCCTTTAAAAGTGATTTTGTGCCTCTTTGTGATAGCCGTTCTCTAAATTCTTGACATAACCATCAAATCTATCATTCACTAAGAGACGTGTGCAGTAGCTCCTCATGTCGGTTGTTCATATTGGTTTGGAATGCCTCTAAATAACCAGTTTCTCTGAACACTGCAATGACTGTGATATGATGTTACACTTTGCTGCATTATAAAAACAGAAAATCAACACATAAGTACAGTAATAATAAAATCAACTTGCATTTCCGTTGTGCACAATTCATAATTATTATCAGAAATTATGCAAATTTTACTACAAACGTATCGTTCCCCTTACACCACAACAAATCATTTATATTTGCTGCAATCAATCAATCAATCAATCAATCAATCAAATTTTAAGGTAACACTTTATCTCGATGGTCCATTTGAGTATTAGTAGACTGTCTACATAATATCTGTTGATACTGACATTCAACAAACATTTAACTGACTAAAAGAAACTTTGCAAGTACATGTCAACTTACATTAACCCTACCCCTAACCCCAACCTAACAGTCTACTTATAATCTAATGAGAATTAGTTGCAATGTAACTTAAATTCAACAAACGGACCATCAAAATAAAGGGTGACCAATTTTAAACAACTAGCCAAAACTAATTGCTGAAGCTAGATGTTTTCAACCCAGGCTTGTTCTGATTACTTACCACTATATATATTTCTGGAGAGAGTAAACTATGTCCCAGGAGCTACGTTTTTTCGCAGTTTTTGTTTTCGCGAAACCACCAGAGGTCGCTGTGTACGATTTTTGAGATCTCAAATTTTTCTCAAACATTCGCAGCTGTTCTCACGTAAATCCTCCAGTTGCTGCTGTCGCCTGACTGACTGACCGACCGACTGACCAACCGACCAATCCCCCCACCCTCCACCTCTTCTAAACCCAACCAATAGTGTTTTTAAAAAAGCATAGATTGACCCGCACACCCCCTTACCTAAACCCAACGGCAGTGTTTTAAAAAGCAATCCAGAAAAAGAAAAGCCCCTTGATTTTTACCACGTTTCTTATTTTACCACATTCTCACTCTGTTATTTACTTGTTTGATTTTTAATTTTATTTAATTTTTTGACTTCTGTTTTTGTCTTACCTGCTTTCTGGAAGCGTTCTTCACCGAACTTGAACCTCGCTGTAGCAGTCAATTCCGCTCTGCGTCCCAAGTCCGCCGACGTATACTACCGGATAAACTGGTAACAACGAGAAAGCAGTCTATACAGAGATGAGCAGTCAGCTGGTAAGTGCAAAAAGGTACTGCCCTGTAGCATTCGTTTTAAAGATGAAATGCAGCCATGTGTAGCTCTGAATACATAATTTTTGATCTCCAGAAATATACGTTTTAGAATGAGCTTATGTAGGATGTTTTGGACGTTGTGTTAATTGCATACTTGACTTTACATTTACATTTACATGTAGCAGTCACTTTTTTAAAACTGAGGAGACAATGATTTAATGAGTCAACAAGAAAAGGCAATACACACAAGAAGTGCTAATTATACAAAGGAACAGTAAGTGATCAGAGAATTAAGTGCTAGAATAAGAAGGGGGAGTGCTATTTTTTAATTTTTGTTTTAATGTCAAGTCCAGTCAAGTTGAGCTTTATAGCAATTCCATTGCATATGTGGACAAACAGTGGAATGAAATGTCATGTCTCGCAGGGCCACTGCGTTACATAAATAAACAGTCATATATATATGAACACAACACTGGACATAAGAGCTATTTTAGACTTAAACATAACTAACATCCCTGAATGGCAATCTAACTGTACTAATATTACTAAAACTATACACATAACCTATGACAGACTTTTACATAAGACAGAACAATGTTGTGCAAAATATTGTGCAAAAGAGGTATTTAAGGTTGAAGAAAACAAGTAGTGAAACATGAATTGTGGTATATTCATAGGTAAAAATACCATAGTTTTACTTATTGAGTCCTTGTAAGATGGGATTTTAAAGGGACATGACATATTTTTATCGCTTGTTAGCAGACCACTGTAATCCACACATGTGGCTCCACACGGGAGCTGTGCTCTCATCGCAGGGAAATGGAAACAAAACCTTCGTTGTGGCACATTTATAAACACTGACGATCCATGTCTCCGAACAATTCTCCTACTACTTGTTTGAATTACGGTTGGCAACACAACGTGGCATCTCTCTGAACACTGTTACACGTAAAAGGAGTCTTTGAAGCTATATCATGCATATTAGTGAATTTGCATATTGTTCACAAAAGAGCATGCTGAACCGTGTCTTTCGCATTAATTAATGAACAGATGTGCTAAAAACTCAATGACGTCACTTTGCACCGGCCAATCTTCATGCTGGAATTTACACAATCATCTCATCGCCGTGACGCTGCTTCAAAATTTCTTTATAAACCGGAAAAACCAATTTGCTCTAAACAACGCAAAAACAACCCATTTTCACTTGTTAGCTAAATATATGTGTCCTGATAGAGTTTTTAGCAATGTGGGACATATATATGACTGCCAATATCCCAAAAAAATGTGTTTTGGAGACCCTTTAAGTAAAGTGTCTAGTGCATATAGAGAGAAGAGTGGTTTACAGGTGGTTTGTCGAGCCCACTCACCTGCGTGAAGCACACTCCAGAAATGACTTTAATCAAGAGTTTAATAGTTTTGTGCAGAGTAGGTCACTTTGAAGTAAAAGAAGCAGCATATTTCAGATTACATCAACAACAACATACACTTATATTCTGGAAAATATGAAACACTAAGGTTTCCTGACTAAATAGAAGCAGATTTGTTGCATTGATTTTAGCTGAGGTGATGCAACATGTGAGCTGTGATGTCTGTTTCATAAACAGATTTATGAATGATTTAGTAAGCAAATCATTTAGAGCTTTTTTGGAGTTTGGAGTTTTCCTATTGAACGGCAAATGTATGTTCATTTCTTGTCACTGACATTCAGGAAAATGCCTGAAAATGATTTCTTTTGTAATGTTTCCTCAAAACATGTTTAAAAATTCTTACAAACCTCAGTGACATTTATATTAAATGGCTCTAATAATTAGAATCTCTATAATGATAATTTGAAATTAGAACTAATCCTCTTGTAAACAAGCAGAACCATAATTTACCAACTAAAAATAGCCACTGGCCCCCTTTTTATTATTATTTTAGCAGTCAGTGGTTCCTTAGTCATTTTCCCTAGGCTGATGGACTGACCTCTTCTGGGTTTGTTCATTTCCTCTAATTTGATATTAGGCACTTTATTATTAGTTTCTTTGTTAAGTAAATGTCTGCTTGTGGCATAAAAATGAGGTCCATCGCCATCCAATAATTACACCTTTTTTTTTTTTTTAGAATGTCACCTCCATCTTTGCTAATACTCCCATCATGCAATTAACAACAACCATTTAAGTGAATATTACATGGCCTGCTGCTAAAAACGGCTTTTGTCTGGCTGTCTGTGCTACTGTCGTGTTCTTGTGGTAAATTAATAACTGTGGCGTAATGATTGTACCGTATCCAGAGCGAAGGGAATTCCATAGAAATAGGGACAGCTTGCTGCTACGCATTAGTGCATCGCAATTAAATGAATAATTAATAGCACTGCATTGTATTAACCCCAGAATTAATTTGTGGATGTTCAACCAGTAAAAAAATCAATGTCATCAGCATAATGTGACGACTTAGAAAGAGTATAAGTGACTTTGAAAAAGTGGTGTGGTAAGGTGGATTACAGGGTCATTCATGATGTGCTTCAGAGTTCTTAAGGATGTGTTATTATAAAAAAAAATTGCCCAGAGAGGTAAAGTGAGAGTTAATATTACCTACATGAAGAAGTTAATTTAAAATGAATTTATTCTATCATTTTTTAATATTCATGTTTAAAAATTTAATTATGTGCCTACCACGCAAACTATTTCATTATGGACTGTTTTCAAGTGTCCCAATTTTTAATTCAGTTAAATGTTGGGACAGTTGTAATTTTCCCAAAATAAACACATCACCAAATTTAAAATGAATAGTGTAGATAGATAGATGGATAGAACGATAGATAGAACGATAGATAGAACGATAGAACGATAGAACGATAGAACGATAGATAGATAGATAGATAGATAGATAGATAGATAGATAGATAGAT
>CAIGQQ010033541.1:8605865-8628963 GCA_903798035.1 Danio albolineatus | reverse complement strand
AGATAGATAGATAGATAGATAGTTAGTTAGATAGATATCAAATCTAGAGAAAATATACTGCAAAATAATAAAATATTTGATTTATTAATTAGGTTGTGTCTATTTTCTAAGTTTTCTAAGTTCTTTCTCTATTTTTTATCACTCTCTCAATAGTTATTTTAAAAATAAGTTGTAAATTTTTTTTATTCACTCTCTGTCTCTTTTGTTTTCTCCTTTTGTTCTTTTTATTTGTTTGTAACAATGTTTGTGTTCTTTCGTAAAAAGTAAAAAAAAAAAGTAGCCTTTCGAAACAGTCATAACTTACGCCCCCTTGTCTTACCTCAGGACAATCATTGCGTTGTTTCTTTGCTCACAGTATGTGTGCTTGCATTTGTGTTTATCTTTCTTCAGACTTCTGTAATCCTTGTTTTAGCTCTATGTCTTCCTCTTCAGGAGCTGTCAGAATTCATTCTCCTCACTTCTTTCCATCTGCGCTTCCCTCTCACACACGTCCTCTCTCTTTCCCTTAGGCAAGGAGCCTTGGGCAATTGTGCATTTATTCATCAGTTTGCTCCTTTGCGCCCCTTATATGTATTTCTGTGGCGCACACACACATACAAACACTCGCACACGCTGGTGTTCTGCTGTCAGTAGCACAGATTAATCAGTCAATCAGAGAGAAAGAGAACGTTCTCTGTGATAAGAGACAGACTCAAGGAGATGGTCCATATGTCTCTCTTGACTGTCTTTATCCCCTGCAGGCGAACGTTTGCATCTCTTCAACTCCTTCAAAGACACATGACCTTCTCACACGCTCAATAATGCACATGCGCTCTGTGGCTGCTTCACTTTATCAATGTTTTGTTTTCAGTTCATTTTATTTATAATATGCTGCACCTTCTATTGCTGTCCCCTCACAATTTGTAACAAACAAATAGAAAGAAAGAAAGAAAGAAAGAAAGAAAGAAAGAAAGAAAGTGTATAGACAGAGAGAAATTGTGCAAATGTGCATGTGTTTGGGTAAATTTAACAAGCAATATTAACAATAGAACAATAAAACACTCATGATATTGTTTAAATAATTAAATATTTAATTACAAAATAGTACTGATAATATTTCAAAACATGAATAAATACTACTGTTACGTGGGTCTGTTTTATATTTTGCTTTAGGTATGGTTGTGTGCTTTCAGACCCCCTATAGTTTTCAAAAATTGTTTTGTGATTTTTTACGATAAAAATGACTGATTTTGTGGCGGTAATTCCCAGAAATTTGCTGACAATTTTGCAATTAAATATATATATATAAATATAAAAAAATACATGTCGCCTACCATACACCTAAAACACAGATTGTCATAAAACTTGTCAATGACAGGGAAGAGTTTTCTCTCGTTAACTGCAGGAAAAGTGTTTAACAAAAACATTTATTGTTTGTATGCACATCACCAGCCAAATATAATTAGATTATACGGTTTGGAATTGGATGTTTTATGAGTTTATTTACATTTTTTGTGATTTTTTGGGGTTTAAATAAAGAATTTAGCAGGATCAGAAAAAAATAGCGACTTTTTGTTGATTTTGTGTTGGATTCAGCGATCGTGGAAGTGTGAAAAACTAGGGGGTCTGTTTATTTCTGCTCTTGAGTTTTAGGTGAAGCCTGCAAATGCTTTGTCCAGATTGGAAGATGCAGGGGACATCATTGGGAGTCCCTGTATATAAGTTCGACGGCAATTGCAGCTGTGTCTCTCACTCACTCTCACACTGTCTGGCTGGCTCGATCCGCTCTCTTTTTATTGTTGTGTTTTTGTCAACTTTTGATTCTTTAGTATTCGTAATGCGTTAACTATGTGGCTTAGTTTGTTCATTTGTTTATTTAGATTTTTTTTTTATTTTTGTAGCAAGTAGTGGATATTAATTTTCATGTTTTGTTATTTATTTGGTTTAGCAAGGGAAGATTCACCTGTTTTTATTCTTTTTCACGGGAGCTAGGTAAGATCTCTCCTGGAAGAACAGCGATAGTCAGGGAACTGTTTTGTTTAGCTGCCCGACCTGTCTACTGTTATTTGTTAATCTTTGTTTCTTTTTGTAAGGTGATTCAAATGAGATTAAATATATTGACGGGGACGTCAATTTGTCATATTCAAGCGTCTGATTCTTTCATATGTTCAACTCAAATCCTGAATTCATTAATAAAGCCAGTTTTGAATTATGGGCCGTAACAACTACATAAAGCTTAAATAACCAAGAAACTCTAGTCATGTTTTCAACCACTTATTATTTTTATGCACATTTTGGAAGAAACAAAAAGCAAAGTAAGTAAGTGATTCAAATTATGCAAAAATGAACATTATTAAATCCTATATTACTACATAAATATTATTATTTATGTAAAATTATTTTTAGTTTTCAACCACTTCAAATACATTTCAGGAAAAGTATAAGAGATGAGGCAAAAAAGATTAAAACACCAATGTTTAAATATAAATATGCACATATATTGTTGATTAAGTTAGAATGGACATGTAATATAAAGCATGTCATAAATTCTCAATGTGGATAAAGAAAGTCTTATCCTTATCCTGAAGCAAAAAAAAAGAAGAAGAAGAAAAGAAAGAATATATAAACCATATACTGCACTTTCAGAACTTGCTCCTTTCTGTTCTAAAAAAAAAATAATAAAACAAAATAATAAAACAGCATTAAAACATCAAGCAATGCAAAAGAGTCCTCCATCACACAGCCTATAACATATATGCAAATTAAGCCAGCCCTCAATCCAATCACTGTTATCAAACATGCTCAATTGACAGAGGGGTTTTAAAAGCCATAATATGATTTATGGGGTGTGCGCTGCGATTAGACGACTTGTGCAGGAAGCATGCAGCGTGTCAATAAGGAATGAAAAAGCGAAGCTGTCACTGTCATCAGCTCTCCCTAAGCACTGAGCACTGTTTACCATCACTCATGTGGAGTTATGGTTTTTGTGTAGTAATGAGATTTCCGGCTAATTCCCCCCTGAGGAGCGTTAATTGTAGAATAATAAGTGGAACGTCAATACCAGACTCACGGGGTTGTGTAGTGTTTGTAAGGCCACATTGTGCTTCTACTATTGTTTTTCTAGCCTATCTACTGTGTTCAGAAATGAACATCTTCATTAATGGTCAATAATGGAACTGCTTTTCAGGGTCGTTTTTTTACTTCGGTAAAGAAAATTCTTACAATTACCTTATTAATTTTAAAATATGCTAGGGCTGCACGATATTGGAAAAAACTGACATTGCAATATTTTTATTCACTGATATATATTTAGCAATATAAATGAAATTTCACCAGATGATTTAAATAGCTGGCAAATAATCCATAATTTTAGATCGATTGAGATGATTCTGAATAAAATATAATCAAAAAAATGGCAAGCAATTTAAATACAGTGAGAGACAAGTTGCAAATAAACAATGATTTATGATTTTCCAGGGAGTCAAACCGTATTCAGAAGCAAAAATTAAATCACTGCATTCTACTACAATTACTCTTACTACCACTACTACTACCACTTCTACTACTACTACTACTACTACTACTACTACTACTACTACTAATAATAATAATAATAATAATCAGTAATTGCTTTAATATCAACCGATTTACCCAATTCTTTTTAAACTAAAGTCAAACAATCACTTTTAAATCAATGGGTTTATTCACTTTTTAAAGTAAAGTCAACTAAACGCTTTAAACATGTTTACTCACCTCTTTTAAAAGTAAAGTCAAGGCTTTAAAATTAATGGGTGTACTTATTTTAAGTAAAGTCAACTAGTCGCTTTATAAGAAAGATTAACTCACCTTTTTTTAGGTAAAGCACTATTATAGCACTGTTGTGTTTTGAGTAAATAATTGTATAGCATACAATTAATTTTTAAGCTGCAAACGTTTAATTTATTGTGCCAAAATGACTAAAATTTCTTCAAATTAATACAGTCACAGGCCTTAAAAACAGGTGCAAATAATAAACTTTCACTCTAAGGTTAAAATTTAAATTCACTCTACTATGTTGTTAACTGTGATGTCTGGTCAACTATAATCAGACTATATTGCAGATCCCTGCGATGTGACTATTGCAGACTTGCACATTTCGATATTGATGTTAAACAATATATTGTGCAGCTCTATATGCTATGTTACACTTTTCAGTTAACATTTAGGGTAGCTATGAAACCATTTTTACCTCACAAAGACTACTGACACAAACACCCACACACAATAAGAATCTGATGCTTTAACTTTCTTGAATAGGGTTTTGTGAAAAACTTTTTACACTTATGCAGGTTATTTTAGCATTAGACGATATATCCTTTATTTTAGTCAAAAATGAGTGGCGCCCACTGATTAAATATTGATGAAATACTCCACACTGATAAGAAAAGACCAAGATATTTACAGAGTTTGTGAGGAACAGTTTTTTCTTCATTCAAAATAGATTTGTGGATTGAAATTAAATTCAGTAGCCTTATTTATGAGGATTAGCGAAGGCAGGTCATTTTAGATTCATGTTATAAAATTCATGAGTGAACAGGAAAACACATTTTAAGGATATGGATGCAAGCTACAAGGTTGGTTTCACAACATGCAAGTATTGTTTGAATGCCTTGTTTTGCTGTGCTTCTCTTTGTGGCTGTTTGAACACATTCAACCGCGTCTACACAACAAAAACAATCTGACCGAAAGTACTTTAAACTACCTTTAAAAGTGACTAAAGGTAAACAATGCATGCATATGGAAATTTTGGCCAGTTTCGATAACCAATAAGCATATATTTTTGAAAGTGATACAGTATATAGAGTGATAAATACAAATCTTGTTCTAAATTTTATGCATTGTAGGGATGTAGTGTAGTGTTTGTATGATTTAATTTTGTAATATGATTTCTTTTTTAGGTGATGCTGATAACCATTATCTCATATATTTGAAACTAATGAACCAACCTATATAAAGGCAAAAGATAGATACAAAATTTTTATATTACTACTAACTATATATACAACTATATACACTCACCGGCCACTTTAATAGGCACACCTTACTAGTACCAGGTTGGACCCACCTTTTGCTTTCAGAACTGGATGAATTTTGGTCCATAATGACATGATAGCATCACACAGTTGCTGTAGATTTGTCGGCTGCACATCCATGATGCGAATCTCCCGTTCAACCACATCCCAAAGGTGCTCTATTGGATTGAGTTCTGGTGACTGTGGAGGCCATTTAAGTACAGTGAACTCATTGTAATGTTCAAGAAACCAATCTGAGATCATTCGCACTATATGACATGGCGTCTTATCCTGCTGGAAGTTGCCATAAAAAGACGGCTACACTTTTTTCCAATCTTCTATTGTCCAAATTTTGGTGAGGCCTCAGTTTCATGTTTTTAGCTGAAAGGAGTGGCGCCAGGTGTAATCTTCTGCTGCTGTAGCCCATCCGTCTCAAGGTTGGACGCGTAGTGTGTTCAGAGATGCTCTTCTGCATACCTCTGCTGTAACAAGTGGTTATTTTGAGGTACTGTTGCCTTTCTATCAGCTCAAACCAGTCTGTCCTTTGGCATCAACAAGGCACAACTGCTTGACCATGTCCATTGACCATGCCTTGACCATGTCTACATGCCTACTGTAAATGCACTGAGTTGCTGCCATTTGATTGGCTGATTAGAAATTTGCAAGCAGTTGGACAGGTGTAACCAATAAAGTGGCCGGTGAGCGTCCAATTATTAATACTAGTTTTAGACCCCATGTATACCTTTATTTTGTGCTGTACACAGACCACTTACTTTTTAAAAAAATGCAACTCAATATCAGGTGTAAAAGTGTAATAAGATGCAAAACATCTTATTAATAAGATAATTTACAAACAATAATGCACATGACTACGTTTTGTTTTTTGCAATGCTAAAAATTCATTCATTCATTTTCTTTTCGGGTAAGACCCTTTATCAATCAGGGTTCGCCACAGCGGAATGAACCGCCAACTTATCCAGAATATGTTTTACACAGCAGATGCCCTTCCAGCTGCAACCCATCACTGAGAAACATCCCAACACTCCATACACTCGCATTCACACTCACACACTATGGCCAATTTTGCTTACCAAATTCACCTAAAGGGCATGTCTTTGGACTTGAGGGGGAAACCAGAGGAAACCCATGTGAACATTGGGAGAACATGCAAACTCCACACAGAAATGCCAACTGACTCAGCCAAGGCTCACACCAGCGACCTTCTTGCTGTAAGGCACCAGCCTTACCTACTGCGCAAACTTTAAAATCATAACACGTGCAAAACATTGAGTTAAAACATACATAACACTTGTTACATTTGTTTAATTGCTAAGTTTGCTAGCATATTCACCCTAAAGTCTAATCGATTTCTGATCTATGTTTGTAGTCTCTACACATGTTAGACTGTAAATATAGTGTCATTGTGAGTACATTAGATTTTGCTGGTCTATAAAAGTAGATGTATTTGCATTCTCTACCTTTAGCTCACTCCTCTCGGGATGTAGCTATACATTAATTAAGTGCATTCATGTCTGACGTTCCTTTGCAGTAGCAATGTCTGCACACTCAATGAGGGAGACCAGGCAGGAAGATTACAGCCTGAGGGCAGCCAAGACTCAGCTTTACCCGCACTTTTTTTTCCCTCAACACACCCACAAACATTCCAAAATGGGATTGAGAGGTTGTGTGGCATGTGCCCCTATATTACCACTGACTGAGAAGCACTATATAGTCAGCGCTCCGGCTTTCTGCATCCTAAATGAGATGTAGATTATATCATGTCCGACTGCAAGTCAGCACTGCAGTTAACCACACAGATTCGCTTACACATTTTCCATATAGCTGTAAATGCATGCCTGTTTCCTGATGCGTTCAAACATTTATCAAACGAGTGTACAGACCACTTTTAAGGAAAATTGAATTTGTAGGTGAGATGGCAGAAAAAAAGTGCACTTTTAAATGTGCTTACAGACACACACAAACTCTCTCTCTCTCTCTCTCTCTCTCCATCTCTCAGGTCGCTTTCTGTATTAGTTCACTAGGTTTAGGAGAGTGTGCTATTTTGTGTATGTCTTAGTTAGGGTAGTTTAGTTAAGATGTTCTGTAGCTGAACATGATTCTTTTCATGCTTTTCTGTTAGTCGGTTAGTTTTATTATATTTTTCTTTCTTTGAATTAAGAACCTCTCCATGTCCTCTCCTCTAGGTAAATTGCTATTGTCACTCCTTTCACTGGAATTTGTGGGCAATAAATATTGTATTTGAAATGTATATTCGAGTGGCATGGTGGCGCAGTGGGTAATGATGTCACCTTACAGCAGGAATGTCGCTTGTTCGAGCCTCAGCTGGGTCAGTTGGCATTTCTGTGTGGAGTTTGCATGTGTTTGCAATCCCGTGTTCACGTGGGTTTCCTCTGCGTGCTCTGGTTTCCCCCACAGTCCAAAGACATGCGCTATAGGTAAACCGAATAAACTAAATAGGCCATAGTGTATGTGTTGGTGCAAATCTAGAATATATGGGTGTTTCTCAGTATTGGGTTGCAGCTGGAAGAGCACCCATTGTAAAATGTATGCTGGATAACTTGGCGATTCATTCTGCTGTGGCGACCCCAGATTAATAAAGGGACTAAGCCAAAATAAAATAAATGAGTAAAAAATTTATGTTCAATTTTTCATTTTCTTTTTTCACCTTCTTAGCACACACACGCAAAACTATTATAATGTTGTGTCACATAAATATTCCTAGCTTTAACTATGCCCCTCGCTGCTAGAATCAGCTTCCAGAAATGATCAGAAGTGCTCCAACATTAGGCACATTCAAATCAAGACTGAAAACACATCTGTTAGCTGTGCCTTTACTGAATGAGCACTGTGCAACGTCCGACAGATCGCACTGTTATGTCTGTCTTTCTTTTTCATTTTTTTATAACCTGTTTTTTAACACATTTTAATCTTAAACATTTTTATTATTCGGTTTTATTTTCTTATACTTGTCTCTTTTATTCCTGTTTAAAGCACTTTGAATTGCCACTGTGTATGAAATGTGCTATATAAATAAATGTGCCTTGCCTTGCCTAGCTTAATATATGAGGGATGTAACAAACTACTCCAGTCTACCACTTTTCTATCCAGAAATTCATTAGCATTAACCCCATAAGTGCTAAAGAAAAGCAAACGCTGCAATATTATTTAGTTACACAGAGTAAAAAGCTTGAAAAAGAAAGAGACTGATTGCACTCTGTTGTCATTCTTCAAGTCATACCTCTCTTCAGACAAATAACATCTAATGCTTGACTGAACGTCTTCTGAGTAAAGCTATGCTCCTTTCAATGGTTTAAGTGCATTTTCCATGACAACTGTGTTTTTTTGGTATAAAGGTTTTATGACTGACTAGATCTTAAGATGGAACAGTGCAATGTAAGCTGTCAATCACCAATACACCAATAGTAAACTGAATTTTAACCTAAAAGCCCATTTTGAAAAATACATTACATGACACAACAGCAACAGCGGTATTTGCCAAATTACTGTGAGTTTAGTCCTCTGCCATGGCATTCACAGTGAGGAATGATAAAGGTGGAGTGATACAAAGGTGAAGTATTTAGAGGAGTGCTATTATCAATGCAGTATCATACATCTAGATAAGGCAATCAGATTCAAGAACCAGAAATAACCATTGAGTACACGGACGGCACAATTTATCAAGGTATTTACTGTAGTATATATGAAAAAGGCTCAAGTTGCATTGACTCGCATGACATTGCAAAATTTCAAATGTATCTCAACACCTGTGGACAGATTAAGCACTGTTGGCCATGAAACTGTTGAATGAGTCCTGTGTGAATGTGCCTATAGGCATTTTACAATTATTAGGTTTATAGAGCTGTCAAAAACCACCCACGTTTATATAAATCATTCACCTTCAGGATTTATACAGAGAGAACAACGTGTCTCGTTGACAGGCAAAGTAAATGAGCTACTCTCTAACTGCTCATTTTTCAAATGACTAAAGACTAAATCATTTCTTAATGACTGGCTCACTCCACCTAGACAACTGACCCTGACTGAGGCTCGATATTTAGCTCCTGTTAAGAAATGTAGGAGATAATGAGAACATTTCTCACAATCTCCCTGAACCTGACATTGATGGGTCAGTAACTCCCTCTGAAGTCCCTCAAGGCGAGTCTTTTCAGTCTGGCCATTTTTGTGATACCCGCAGGCTGTCTTTTTTTTTTTTTTTTGAAAGAGAAGTATAGCTTCAACTTGAATGAAAGATCAAACTCTCTGTTAATGCCTTTAACAGACATTATAAACCCACTGGCCACTTTATTAGGTGCACATGTTGAACAAGATCCATCCAGTGATCCAATGACAGTGGACCTACTCGATTGGCCAACTCATTGGCCGTCCCTGTTCACTTTTCAAAGCTCTATCAGACAAATCTATTCTACTTGAGGAATGTCCTAATGAAATAAACTCCATTCCACAATTTAGCTACAATCTTGATTCTATGCTGCCGTTTCTTCAAATCCATTCAACCTGGTTTAATCCGAGGTTATATAAACTGAATTCCATTCTGTCTTTTCATTACTCATGCCTCACAAGATAAAGTAATCAAGCTGGTATTTGAATAAATGTTCATTATTTTATGACCTCCATAGTCACAAGTTCTCAGTTCAATATAGCAATGATTTCTAGCCATGAGATGAAAAAAACTAATTACTGACAGTTTAGTATATATTTTAATAAAAAATTTAAATGTATTTAATTACAACTATTTGAAATATCTTAGGTAATTACCTTACAGCATTAAGTAAATTTCTTCCAGCATTTGTGCATTACTTAAAGAGCCCCTGTTATACATTAAAAAGGGTCATATTTTGGTTTTGGGGGTCTTCATCAACAGGCTGATATGCATGCAAGGTCAAAAAACACATTTATTGTCTTATAATATGCATTTATTTTTACCTCGGTATCCCAGCGATTCCCGTATGAATCGTTCAGCGATTCATTTGTTCCCAAACTACTCCTTAGCGCGATGCTAATCTGTGCTGATTGGGCCGATGAGTCGATGACACAGTCTGTTGCGACTGGTCGACTGCGCTCAGCGCGAGAGAATGCCCATCACAGCGTAGTGAATGCGTGAGCATACCTGCCAACACTCCCGCTTTTCCCGGAAATTAGCAACACCCCCCCGATTTGTTATTTCTCCCGGAACCATTATGAAACATGACCGCAGCACGTGTGTAGGAACAGCCCATGGTGGCCATAGCAACAACAAACAGCAGAGGAACGCGAGCTCACAAACGCATTTTAATCTATAAACAAATTGAAACGCGTAGCGTTTTCAAAACACAATTAAATTCATAATTTGCAAGCTAGAGAAAACAATGAGGCAACAGTTTTAATCGCACTTACATTGAAAAGGAGGAAGAATGAGAGGTTGGATAGAGGGTGCAGGCCAGATTCACGGTGGTAGGCCAGATCGGCCGTCAGGCCACCGGGTAATGTCCCAGTGCTCCCCACGGCCAGTCCGCCCCTGCATACATCAATAGTCTTTTCTGATCCTTCCTTTAACAAACGGCCGACGAATCCTCCGGTGTAAGCGTGTAGATTTCAAAAGCACTCCTCAGAGGGACCACAGCACAAGGCTGGGCTATAATGCTGAGGCATTTTTGCAAAAATAAACCTCAACCACTGTCTCTTCACAGTCTCATCTTTAGGTAGGGAAAAGAGCACTACTTTTCCCTCACACTTCAGAGCACAGCGTCCACGCGACATGATTTAACCGGAATTCGATACAGTGCTTGTCGTCTTGCACTTTTTCTTCCTGTCTGTGGGTGGGGCCGTGGGTTTCAACTTTCCCGGGTTTGTGTGCGCAACTAGTGAGCGGGGCTTATGTTTTGCATTGACGTCAAGCCGAAACGGCTAAAGACTCTTTATAACAACAATTCATTTGAAGAACAATGAGTCGACTCTTTTACAGATGAATCAATAGTTTTAAACACTGTGCACTTTCAGATTTAAGCCTTAGCTGGACATTTCACTTCACTTAGAGCTATGTTACACACTATATGCGAGCTCATTTTCAAAAACCCAAAATAGGGGCTCTTTAAGGGCCACCTACTGTAAAAAAAGTGGATTTACATTTCCATTCAAGAAAATAGATTAAACCTGGTATTGGAAATATTCCTCAGAGATTTTGGTCCCTATTGACATAGCATCATGCATTTTCTGCAGATTTGTCGGCTGCATGTCCATGATGCTAATCTGCAGTTCCACCACATCCCAAAGGTGCACTATTGGATCGAGATCTGGTGACTGTGGAGACCATTTGAGTACAGTGAACTTATTGTCATGTTCAAGAAGATGAAGTTAAAAGAAATAGTTTTAAACGTATTTTAACATAATCTTAGTAGATACAGTACAGTAAGTCGACCTACCAACATTTTTGTTCTTTTGAAATCTGGCCATTATATTTAATAATAAAAAAAAAGAGTTTACTAAAAGATGATTTTAATAAAAAAAACAACAACAATAAAAATATAGTTATCATGATAAGTGATAACTAAATTATTGTCTGCTTATCAATGCTAGTTAATAAATTTGATGTTTAAATATGGGTCTCCTGGACAAAAAAAGCATGCTCATAAAGCATGCTCATAAAAAAAAGGTCAAACCAGCTGACTGACCGTAATGTATAACATCTGAAATATTTGTTTTGACCATTTTAAAATTCCTAAGCCAAAGTCCATCATTAAAGTGGTTCAGTATTATTATCTACTGAACTGTCTGCAGCGGCTGCGCTCCCAAAGAGTTGTCTATTTGGGAGACCATCAACGCAGCCACCATGCAATTATTGCTTTTTTGTCTCCGGCATCTGAGGTTTAAAAAATGTATTACATATAAAAAAAGGTATTGACAAAAATTTTTTTGGCGCCAGCTCATTAGGAATTTTTGTCCTCTTTGACTCATTGGATGGAAAGGATGCTTTATACAAAAATGTGTTATGCACTATTCCAGTTCTGCACATAAATCTAATTTGCGTCTTTGGATGGAAACATAGCTAATGGCAGAATATTTATTTTTGGTTGGACAAATCACTATCAGTGTCAGTTGCACTTACTGGCACACTTTCTCTGAAGCTCATTATCCTCCCCTCCCACACATAACAACTACTTATCAGACGCTCAGATCAAAACATCAGTATGATTTATTTATCAGAGTTGTGCTCTGCAGCTAATCCGGGTTCACTTCTACAGGTCAACGTCTGATCAACATTCAGGTGTAGTTTTTCCCCTATAACACTCAGCAGCTCTTTCCAGAAGCCTCTGATTCACAGGTCTCTCTTCCCAGCCACCCCTTGAAACAGAATTACAGTCTTTATGGCCGTGCACACAGCTCACATTTGTGCTGAGGCTGTTCGTAACTTGCTTTTTCCACACTTAAATATTACTTCTTACATATAAAGCATTAAATAATCTAGCTCCTGTTTATCTAACCAACCTTCTGTCTCGCTACAATCCAACCCGCTCTCTAAGATCTCAAAACTCAGGGCTTCTAGTAGTACCCAGAATAGCAAAATCAAATAAAGGGGGTCGAGCCTTCTCATTTATGGCTCCTAAACTCTGGAATAGCCTTCCTGACAATGTCCGGGGCTCAGACTCACTCTCACAGTACAAAACTAGATTAAAGACCTATCTTTTTAGTAAAGCATACACTCAATACATCACTTAGCGGTATGATGCACGAATGTGCTCCACGCATCCCCTTTATATACACTATGAACTGCAGCTACGCTAATTATTTTCTTTGTTCTCTATTCCAACTGGGGATACTCTTCCCGAGGCCCCCAGAGACTATGCAGCGCCACGGATGCGATCCAAGACCCGTGACGAGACGATCCCAAGGCTCCTTAACCCTGGACCAGGCTGTATCCTGAGCAGCTGCTTGGCGGAGTAGCAAGCAAGAGACGGATTCCCGTGACCCTCCAAGACAGACGAGTCTCGAGTTCTCCAGCCTCCAGCGACTAGACTGCAGCTAGAGCTGCGCACCGATGGATTACTCTTCAGTGTTTGGACTCTAAGTAGTGAATATTAAACAACACTGAACTGACCTGAACTCAGCTATATACTAGCTAATAATTTAATAGCTAATAACTAAACTGACATTTTCAATTTACTATAACCTTCTATGTGAAGCTGCTTTGACACAATCCACATTGTAAAAGCGCTATACAAATAAAGGTGAATTGAATTGAATTGAACTTCTGAAGGTTCTGTTCATGGGCATTAAATAGCTAATCTTATTTAACATGCATAATCATTTTACTCAACCAAGTTTGGTGGGGGGTTCATGTTACACTCTTGGAAGAAATGGTTCAATATAGATGCCTAATGAACCTGTTTTTCTATGAGTGTAGGCTGTCATGCCTCTGAGATTCTTTTACAGCCTTTTTATTGTACACCTGTGTATCTGATAAACTCAATATTCATGTTTCAGCGACTGCGATAGACAAGTAATGAAATTATTGCAAAATAAAGTGGCACTTATAGGAGCTGATATAATGCTAATATTTTAGCCCAAATTGTTTTGAAGTAATTATATTCATGTAATTTAGCATGCAAAGCACATGATATGAAGGACAAGGGGAATTATGACAGGAGTATAGAGTGACAGAATTAAACTAAGATAAATTGGTATACAGTAAAAGACAATAAAGAAATGTTTAGGAAGAAAATGAAAACCTTCAGCCAGTCAAAGAGATAATGTAAATGGATAGTTCACCCAAAAATAATCACAATTAGTCATCCAGTGCTTTCCAACTCAAATTTACGTAAAATATGGATAACCCCCACAAATACAATTATTTAAAATAATTTTATTTGTAACTGAGCAGATGGATTTATCCAGATGTATATTTTATCTAAATATGAGTTGAAAAATACAGCAAATTTCTGACTGCAAATAAAAGTTTGACCATGTACTTGAAATATTCTAGCAAAATGGATTGGCCTACCAACAATCTACAAAACATATATATTTTTTGACTCTATAAAATAATTCTACAATATCATACAGGTTTGGTACAATGCAAAGGTGAGTGAATGATCACAGGAATTCTCTCTTATTTTTTCCTTTTTGAGAATCAGCTTCCACAGTGAAGAAGGTAAAGGAATCTTTAAAGAGAGTCTCTCTTAAGTCAGGTCAACATCAAAAGGAAACCACCGGCTCGAGGTCAGTGCTTCATCAAAATGGAGAGACAAAAAGCATCAAGGGAAATATTTGAATTAATAAGATGACCATGACACCATTAAATCAATCTGAAACAGTCAAAGCCCTTCAGCCCTTCTGAGGGGGTGGGGGGGAAATAGCATATTGGGAATCATGATAGTGACTCGCACATGCACACAAAACAAAACAAAACAAAACAAAACAAAACAAAACAAAACAAAACATTCAACTGAATGACTGACACCAAACACAACACAACACTGTATTTAGCAAAGAGACGAATGGACAGGGAAAGCTTATTATTAAGGTCAATGGTCAAGTGCTCGAAGAGGCACAAAACCTTAATAATCTTTAGTAATTTTCTGTAGTAGTAGTAGTAGTTGGTATAGTACTTGATTACCTTGGATAAAAATATCACTGTTTTATAATGGTATTGTGTTCACTGCTCTAAAATATATTCTTTTTAAATGTTTGGGTAGAAAACAAAACTTTTTTCACAATATATTTTATTCTGAGAAACATTTTAAATATTTTGGAGCAGTAAATATGTCAGGCTAAATAATTCAAATTAATCATTGACTTCTGCTGTCTTCACTAGTTTCAATAATACAGATTTCTTAGCAATTTAAAACTGCATCTTTGGATATCTTTTTTTTGCTGGAGATACTGTTGTCCGAAAAACAAACACAAACAAAACAAAAAAAACAAATAAAAAAAATCTTACACATACCTTAGGAACGGTATAGCAGAAAATTTTTGCGGGTTTTAAAACCTTGACTTTTCCACACCGCGGTAAACCTTGAAAACGGTTATCGTTCCATGCCTAATATACTGTACACACACGCAAACACATGCATCGGCCAGTATCGGACTGTATTGTTTTTGTTTCTTTTTTGTTTTTTCATGTTTTTGTTTTTGTTGTTGTTTTGTTTTCTTTGTATGTGATCCCAATTTGTGTTACTTTGTTCTAAAAAAATAACAAAAAACAAACAAAAAAACGAACCTCAAGTAACCTTTTCATGAGCAATTAGAATGGCAAACTTTATTAAAACTATACAGTATATATAATTTACAACAATGAATAATAATAAGTAATGGTCGAAAATACAATATTTAAATGTTTATTTCTTTTTCCTTATATTGCTGTCCCTACAGATCACTTTATCACTGTATGTATGAAAACATTTGATAAATGTGTAAATGAGTACAGTTGTAAATGCATCAAGCTTCACTCATTGAAGCAAGGGCCTGTGCACCCTCTAGAGGACGTTTTAAAAGCTTGTCTTTAACATAAATATAAACTTAATGAGGGCTTCTCCTTCACAGATTGTTAAACCAACAAAAAAATGCACTCACTCACTCACTCACTAGCTCTCTCTCTCTCTCTCACACACACACACACACACTGAGAAAATAACTCTAATAACAGCATTAATCCGCTTCCTATAATTAGTCTGATATCAGTGGCCACATCACATAATTAGCCAAAGGAACTGATGGGGCGGTTACAAACAATGAAGATAAACATGAACGGAGCGATCAAGATAAATCAGCAGGTGACACGAAAAGCTAAACCGCAGTGCTTCAAAGCTCTAATCTAGTTCAGTCCTCCATTCATTATATAATATTAACGTGTGATACAGACCTTGGTGACAGACTTTATAGGGGATAGAAAGATGACTGGAAGATGGATTAACTGCAGTTAAACTATTCAACACTCAGCACTGCTCCAGCTTTATTATAGTCACAATTATGGTCAAAATTAACTGTGTGCCATTATGTGGAAAACCATGCATATATTGAAAGCTGAAGAGTACACCTGTGTGGAAGTAACCCTAAAGCAACCCTAAGACCACGTAGATTTTTTAATTAGGATTTATAATTAGTACTGAAACTATAATTTTACCTTTAATTTGGTGTGCTAATAAAATATTAAAGCTTAAATCAATATTCGTGTATTTATTTGAAATGTTAATATACTGTTTAATTTACTTGTGTCAGGTGGGTGTTGCAGACTCATTCTTTCTTGTTTCATATAAATGCAGTTGCTGCCATTTTGCACCTCTGCTAAAGTCCTTGAAAATTTTATCAGAAGATCTTGGTATTACTAGTAATATAATGTAGTTGTTATGTTCATCTTCTTGCAATGCAGCACAACACTTTCTTATAATTACTTATCTAGTGAAAATCTTAGAATCAGAATCAGAATCAGAAAGAGCTTTATTGCCAGGTATGTTCACACATACGAGGAATTTGTTTTCGTGACAGAGCTTCTACAGTGCAACAGAATTACAGAGACAGGACAAAAAACAGATAATAAATATATTCAAAAAATAGAAGTGTTAAATGCAAATATACAAATGGACAAGTTTATGTACAGATGTATTACTATATACAACATTATATGTGCAGCTGTTAGTGCAGCTTTACCATATCCTGATTCCTTATCAACTAGTTAGAGTTTACTTTAAAGCAACAACCAACTGCTGTAGATGTGTTTTGTGAAATACATTGTGGCATCTGAAGTGCTAAATAAAATAAATAAATAAAGAATGAGCTTTTCTCTTTGTGTGATTGATTAGTTTTCCAATTTGTTTTGTGACATCGTTTTTCCCCACTTCAGGGCTACTGAAATATTTAGAAAAAAGACTCACAATGTGAATTGTCTTCATTTTTTTGTTACAGTTTTTTCCAAAAGCTTACACACATTTTCAAAACAGTGTCACCTTTTTTTTTTTTTCAAAACTTTACACACAATTTCTAAAATTGCATACACAATATGCAAAATGCCTCACATTTCATTCTAAATGTAACACTGCATTCAAATGAGTAATATCACACTCGAAGCTGTGCGATATGACTGCATATTGGCACTGGTGGGAGGCGTGCGTTGCCTTAGTCATACAGCCATATCGCACTGCTACGAGTGTGATATTGAGCTTATACAACAGTTCGATGACCTAATCGTGTATAAGATGAAATTCAAACACAGAGCAGGCCTGTCACAACAATCAATATATCGACTTATCGCACAATACATGGACATAACCTCAATGATTTTTGGTGATGCAATATATATCGCCCATACGTAAAAACAATTCTTGCAACATTTTAGCTGTTTGTACAACCTCTCTATCTCTGTTTGAGGTGTCAGTGTCAGTATGGTTAAAAAACACTATAGTATTTACATTTAACATTTATTATTATTTGTTTTGGATCTGCGTTTTCACATTCTGATTCCAATGCTTAATCATTATATTATTAAAATGACTTAATTAAATTAAATACTCTTAAGAATACAATATTATGTGTTCTTTTGAATAGTGTACTTGCGTTATGATGCTATCATATTGCCATTCTGGCATTATATAATGAGTGGCCTAAGAGAGTCTTAAAATGACAATAATATCGTTTATCACGATATATTTTAGTGCAACATATCGTACAACAAAAATAGATATCGTGACAGGCCTAACACAGAGACTACTTCCATCATTCATTCACATCTGCAGCTGACGTCAGAACAGCAGAAACCGTTACTAATTCACCAACGTCAAAACAGGTGATTTTGCTGACATTTTAAGGTTATAAGGCTGAACCGCATGAAATGCCACTAGTCTAGAGACAGTTCCCAGAATTTCACTGTTGCAATCGGGAGATCACAATAACTAACGCCAAAAAAGCCAAAGCAACGCCACAATCAGTAACTTACCAGATTACTGCCATAAGGAAAATGCTAAACACGTGGGCATTTCTCCTTTTTTTTTTACTGAACTAGTCTGCAGTAGTGATGGGTCGTTCTTGAACGATTCGTTCATTTTGAACGAATCTTTAATATGACTCGGGAACGACGAGTCCTCTCAGGGAGTGATTCGTTCATCCGCGCATGCGCACATTGCGCACAGATGTGCAGGTTTCGTTCATTTTTCAAGTCTTTTAATTCATTCATCACACGAAAGACAAAAGCCAATCATATGCATTTAGAGCCGGAAACAGATTTGAACTGTTTACCTCCCGAGTCCTCGGTCCGAGTCGTTCAACACGTGAAAGACGCAGAAGCCAATCGTATGCATTTAGAGCCGGAAACAGATTTGAACCGTTCACCTCCCGAGTCCTCAGTCCGAGTCGTTCAACACGTGAAAGACACAGAAGCCAATCAAATGCATTTAGAGCCGGAAACAGATTTGAACCGTTCACCCCCCGAGTCCTCGGTCTGAGTCATGTCTCTTTACATTTTGTCACGTGATGAACAAACCAGAAGACTCGAAAGGTGAACTAGTCATGGCTCCTTTCGGCTCAGACTGTGTACATTGGTTGAGATTATATGGACTGTCCGTGTGACGTGAACGAACCACTGAAATTTGAAGACATGAAGAGGTGAGCTGAGCAAAGACGCAAAAATATCTTCAGAGCAGGCAAACAGTGAATGATTATTTTCTCTTATAGCATTCTATTCATGACTTGTTTGTAGTGTGATCAACATTTGGGCTAGTTGTACATGTGTTTGGAAGCAATTCGTAACAGTTTAATAATATATTGGCAAATTGAACGAATTGAACGAAATGACTCGAAAAAAGATTCGTTCATCTCGATGAACGAGACTTAAAGATCCGAGTCAGTAAAATGATCCGAACTTCCCATCACTAGTCTGCAGTAACGAAAACAGGAGACTCATTAAAAACAAACAGATGGCCAACCAAAAACTAACTCAGAGTTATACAAAGACTGGCCAACACAAAATACATACAATCCTGATATTTGAGTCCCACACTCAATACACTACAAGTACTATGGTATAAATACAGCACTGCAACATAAAAAAAGAAAGAGATAGACTTAGAATGTCACTCACCGATTTTATAATGTTTTCATCAGCTGTAGTTTGAAAATACGCTGATCTTTTCTCCTCTAACGGCATATTATGCGGTCTCTGTCGCCATCTTGTGGATGGACAACTTCAATCGTCTTTGCTCTGCTCAATGACAGGCTGATGGAGATTTATATAAATATTTAAAATAGACACTATCCTTCTAAATAAACTGCATAAATGCAATCTAAACAACTACATTCTAGCCTAAAAAGCCTCAAAAATACATTGTTGTCCAACAGCAGCAAATTTGTCAAAAGTTGTAATGGATAGTGTGTTACTTGTAGGCCTAATTTGAACAAACCAAAAAATCTAATCCAATGCAAAAGATACAGTAAATGGGATGCATTGGAATGAAAACAAACCTAACATGTAAATTTCAAAATCCATCAACACAGGTTCTGTAATAATCATATATATAAAAACACTGAATATTGTGTTGTAATGAACATGCTTTGAGCTGACAGTTTATTGATGAATGCAATTATCTGCATGAATTAAAAACAACATCCCAATGCGAGTACCTCACAATCCTTTAAATGCTAATACTGTGGAAAATAACAGTCATGATGAAAGTTGAAACTAGAACACCTATTTCTCCAGATACTTATATTCACATCCTGTGGCACCATCACTTAACCTTAAATATTGATATGCGAGTTTAAATTATGTGTTTCAGAAAAAGAAGCACGTCACTGGAGCGGAAGATCAGAAAACCAGCACAAGTCTCTTTTATTTCAGGGACACAAATGCAATATTGCTTTTGATCAAGCGTTGATGTGCATGCATGCACACACATACGTGCTTCTGTAAGAGCACTTTAAACGCTTTGACCCATAAATAGTGCAGCTTTCATCTGGGGGGCCGTCCAGCACTGAAGCCTCTCTGACCTGTACACAATTCAGACTGGCATATCTTTCATGTGGGACCTATTTTTCCTCTGAGGATTCAAAGAGAAGCAGCTCGTCTTTTATCTGAGGCCGAGTCCAGTATTTAAACCCCTCTCACCTTCAGACCAGCTCTTGCATGTACTTTGATCTCTAATGAAGTTTCTCATACACATCCAGTTTCACCCGAGGCCGCTTCGAGAAGTGGACCTTTCATTCGCCAGCACACCTTGCTTGAAAAAGCAGAAGCGGATCAATTTGAATTGCTGCTTGTGTCCCAAGAGCTTTAATGTTGACTTTGGTGCATGTTTCTTGCCATTCGCCTTAGTACTTTTACTACTTTTTGTGTGCAGGGGAATATACAGGGGTAACAAAAGTAATGATAAGTAATAAAATTGAAATAATGCCAACAATATACTGAAAAGTCAAATCTCACACTAATTTGAATACAAATGAAATAGTGAAGATTTGAAACAATATAAGATGTGTGATTTAGGATTAAAAAAATCTGGAACTGGTATTCATGAAAATGTATGCAGTTCATCTAATCACATTCATCAACAAATGAATGTTAAAACTTTAGAAGTGTATCTTAAAATAAAGTGTGACCAAAATACATTAATAAAAATTAATACTAATAATATTTTTCTCAATTGCTTTTTATTTTTCAAAACAACAAGTTTAGATCTCTAAACAATCAGCTTATTAAACAACGCACCAATTTTCAAATCACACACTAAAGTAAAGGCATCCTGAAGTGCAGGAAGCGATTCCATAAATACTTATTAATCAATAATTTGCCTCTGTAATCATAATTTGTGTGCAAGGTGTTTTATGCAGTGTGTTCAGGTAGTTTTTTGATAAGTTCAAGATCAGTAATGTACGTAAAAAATATACAGGGGGGAAATAAGTATTTAACATTTCACCATTTTACTCAGAAAAAATATTTCTAAAGGTGCTGTTGACTTGAAATTTTCACCAGATGTTGATAACAACCAAAGAAAACAAATCGAATTAGTTTACAAATCAAGTTATGTGTAATAAAATGAAATGACACAGATTAAAGTATTGAACACATAAAGAAAGGGAAGTGTAAAAAGGCAGTGAAAGCCCAGAGAGCAGCTGATATCTCTTAGAATTTATTCAGCAACTTTCTGCTATATATTTTTTTTCAATGATTAAGCTACATTATCAGCAGTGACTATATATTAAAAACAAATATGTAATTGTTATGGTAAAATTATGCCAGAATTTTAAAGTTAAAAATAATTTAAATCATAAAAGACTAGTCAATAGTTTATGGTCTTCTACTGTACTCCATTAATGTATAACATTATACACCAATGTTTTTTGAATGACTAACATCTACACATACCTTTGATACAGAGACAAAAAACACAGCCAAAAAAATTTGATGATGAGAAAGTCATATAATGATCTAATGCTCATCACAAACAACCAATCTCATGAGCCGAGAAACTACTACTGAACACAATCCTGGTAACAAACATAAAATTAAAGTAATGCAACATTATCTATCAAAATTAGATGTAACATAAAACACCAGTGTACATGAATGATGAGGGGAAACAAATCTAAAAAAACTTTAGTAATGTCAAAAAAAAAAAAAAAAGCATCATGCAGGAACTTCAATTGAGAGGGAAGTCAATGTACGGTTATTCACCATTTATTAGGAAAACTTACCAGTAACCAGAATACATAATATCACATTTGAATTGCATTTTAACAGTGTATTGATCCAGTAAAAAGGCACCGTGAAGTAAATTTAAAAAAAAAAAAAAAAAAATCTGTGTCTCACCATTGACAGAATAATCAACCCCAACACAGATTAAGATGAGGACTGAGGGCTACAGAAATTGAATATAGACATTAAATGTCTGTGTTAATCTCTAGTTTCAGAAACAGACTTACTCAATGTTGACATTCTTCTCTAGGTTAATGCAAAATGGCTAAATACATGCTAATATACATTTAGATGTTGACAGCTTGTCTCTTGCTGAGTTTAATTCCCTATTTCAGCTGCTACATGTGTACACAAATAAAATAAAATCTTTAGCTTCTCATCTCAAAGGGCCGAGAGACGCTTCACATGTCGCACATAAATCTCATGCTGGAATAAAGCCCAGAAATTCCACTCCCGGAGAGAGCAGGTTTTAAATGATTTCTTAATGAATTTCCTCACACCCAGAGTTGGTATCGGCACAACAATACAGTACAAAGCAACACTGCAGCAATAGGAGCAATGCCAGCGATTATACTGTTTTAAAACATGCTGTAGTTTGGCACGTATGAACACACTCAAACAACACACGCACATCCATTACATCTGCATAATATATCTCTCAAAAACATATGCGTGCACACACACAGAATGAGAAATAACTTTATAATCACATGCTTTCTCATTCTTGTTTCATATTTTTTGATCTCTTGTTCTCCAGCTACAGGGGTCTTCAACAGGGGGTCTGAGCTGATACCACAGGAGTTCTGACAATTATTGTTTGATCTAAAACTAATTTTAGTAAAGTAAAAAATGAAATAAGAAGGAATAAAATGCATTAAGAACACGACACGCTTACTTTCAGCTATATGATTAATTGTTCCACATTAAATAAACTAAATGATAATAATAATAATAATTTAAAAAATACAACTGCTCAAGTAAAATGGCAAATTACTTTGTCAAATACTGTAATACTGAAACGCCTTGACTCACGGAAGAAGGCAAAGGATCACAGGAGTTTATCAAAACACAAAGATTTATTTACAAATACTCATTTGGAAGGACATCAATGACACAGGAGACACTGGAACGACTTGGGGTGACATCAAAGCACAACTTAGAAACAGGCAGAATATCGGACGAAGACTGAATGAAACTAAAAGCCTATAAATACACAGGCAATGATTAAACTGATTACATACAGGGGTGAGACACAGGTGGAGATGATGAACATGATATGGCGGGAAACAAAACAAAGGAGCACATGGTGAAGGTCACATGATGAGAAAAAACACACAGAAAACAGGAACTGACAAATACACAGTGTAGCAATGAATAT
>CAIGQQ010033541.1:8595535-8605765 GCA_903798035.1 Danio albolineatus | reverse complement strand
TATATATTTTTTTTTTTTATAGAATTGATAATGACTTAGAAAATGGTTT
Organism: Danio albolineatus; assembly: GCA_903798035.1. Taxonomy (NCBI): domain Eukaryota; kingdom Metazoa; phylum Chordata; class Actinopteri; order Cypriniformes; family Danionidae; genus Danio; species Danio albolineatus. The sequence continues at coordinate 8,605,716 of CAIGQQ010033541.1, read as the reverse complement.
TTTTTTTGTCACAATCATCAGTGATCTAGCAGTTGCATATCATTGCAAAACTACTGTTACAATCACCAGCAATCTAGCAGTTGCAGATCACTGGAGAACTACTGTTACAATCACCAGCGATATAATCGTGGCAGATCGCTGGTATACACAAAGATCGCTAGCAGACTACAAATCTGCCATTTCTAGAACTACAAGTTCATGCACCACACACACTCTCCGGTTCCTGATCCTGTTTGATTACACTCACACAGCTGAAGCTGCCCATAGACTGATTAGTTGGACTATTTATACAGCACACAAACACACAGACTTTGCTGAGTCTTGTTTATCTCTCTTTGTGAACACTGTTCACAACTGTTTTCCTTGTCTTGTCCTTCCGTGTTTGATCTCCGCTTTCTCGTTTTGATACCTCGCCGCCTGTACTGACTAGTTTGCCTGTTTAATGACCACGACTTTGGATTTGCTTGCACACATCTGTTTGCCCCTGTGTTGACTGTTGCTTGCCTGACCATTCTGTTTAATAAACCTGCGTTTGGATCCGTCACTTCCTTGTCAGCGTTCCACTTCACATTACAACTACAAATCTGTTATGGAACTTCAAATCCCATCATGCACCTCACACACACACCAGTTCTAGTTCTCTCCCTGATTGCACACACACAGCTGGAAACAAATGACTGATTACATGGACTATATATTCGTCTCTCTCACACGCGCACACACACAAATTGCTGAGTCTCATTTTTGTTGTTTTGCTGTCACATTAAGTATTCTATTGTTTTGCATTGTTTCTGAATCCTGGCCTTGTTTCTTGTTTATACTGTTTGCTGCCTGCACCGATCTCTTTGCCAATGAACAGGACAACGCTTTTGGATTCTCCTCATAATACTATTTGTTCCTGTTTTGACCATTGCCTCCATGACTGAGTAAATAAGCTGTGTTTGGACCTTCAACTCTGTTGTCACCCAACTCCTAATGTTACAGATTTATTGTTCATTTTGCCCTAGCTTTTAACTAGCTTAAAAGAAATACATAAATTGAAGTGCATGCTTTTAATTTTACTTTTGCATTTTTTGTTTATTTATCAAATGCTCTTACCCAGATTAACTTAAGCAATTCTTCATGAAGTGGAAATAAACATGAGATACTGTAAGTTGTAATACTGAAGCTTCAGACAACCTTTAGATTATAACAAGCTACCTTAAGGGATTATGAAATGTATTATTTATAGAAGGAGTTATTGCAAAAGTCTTGGTGTCGATGTAGTATTTTTTTTCTTATGAGTTATTCTTTATGAGTGATTCATACACCTTCAGTGTCATATTTTGTAATACTTGCTTGGTTTAACTTTTGTACTGTGTAATTTTTTTGAGGCACTGCCTTTCTTGAAATTACCCTTTCTATGCATCAATAACGCTTCCAGTTTTAATATCTTAAATATCAAGGATTCCATCAACTGACATGATTTTTTTTACTCTTATTTTTTAATCCATTCAATTTTGTCAAGAAGTCACATTTTTGTTCTTTTTGTTTATAATTTTTTAGGTATACTGTAAGAAACACAGCGTGTTGGTTCGTCTGTAAAAGTAATATATATTTGACATTTGACGGCTGTCACGGATTGGCCAGGCTCTCCCGGCACTCATCAACCTAGAGCACTATCACCTGCCTTCTGATTGACTCACAGCTGTTTCCTATCACCGAGCACCTATAAAGACCCCGTCATCACAACACTCAGACGTCCGGGCTCGTTGACACGAAAGCGGACTCTGAGTGTCTCCCCGGCATAGCCAGCACTCTATTCGAATTGTTACCAGTACTTACCCAGTCTCTCTGTTTCTCCGTAGTTCCTCCTGTTCCCTGAGTCTTCAGTCTGTGGTCCTGTCGTCATCTGTCCATCGTCTGTCAAGTTATCTGGTGTGTGTCGTCCATCCTCCTCTCGTATCCATTCATCCTGAAGAAGTTAAAGACTGTTACTGATCCTTCCTCCACGTATCCTCCTGGTGTTTCCTATGAGTGTTATATGTTGTCAAAATAAACTCACCTATACGTTTCACTCACTCCAGATCTCTGTCTGCTTCATAACAACGGCCTAATCGTGTATATAAAAATGAAAATGAAACATGAAGAGTCTCAAAAATCCTTTCATTCATCTGTAGCTGACGGTTAAAACAGCAGAAACCGTTGCTTAAAAACATGTCAATTTAAAGCTAGTATTTGAATCATTCTCTAGCATAATGTCTAAAGTGATGACAAAACAGGTGATTTTGCTCATATTTTAAGATTATAAGGTTGAACAGCATGAAATGCCATCAATCTACAGAGATCTTCCAGTATAGCTGTTGCAATCAAGAGATCACAATAATTTACCCCGAAAAAGCTAATGCAAAGCAAACACTAGCAGATTACTATGGTATAAATCTAGCACAACAACATACAAAAAAAGAGCGATTGATTTACGGCTATCAGCCAAGCAGATTCGAGAACCAGACAGAACTGTTGTATATATTTATATTTGGCAAATCAAAGTGACCATAAAATGAATATGAATTCCAGCTTACTAGTATCACATCCCTCATGAAGTATCCACATCCTTGGCCTGCAAATGTTTAAAACCCTTGAATTACACAAACACATATATAATTATTACTGTTCCAACTGCTTTCAAACATCTAGTCAAACAGAATCATTCTTTTGTCAGCTGTTTTATTGTGTTCATAACACTTTTCCCTCTATTTCGCTTTTAATAATTTTGAAGGTTATGGGATACATACTAATGATAGATGCTGGGCTGAATGAAAGACCCAGAAGAACAAAAGAGGCTCATCATCATCTCTCTTTTACTCTCACACACACACATAGACTATAAATGGGGAATTTAGATTCAAGGCTGCTCTATTCTTCAGCGGAATGTGCAGTTGAAGTGAAGTGAATGAAGAGCGCCTGCTGGACTCATGGCTGCATGTTACAGATGTCGAGAGACAAACGCTTGCTGCACATATTGGAGAAGTCCACGTTAATGTATGCAAGTCGTTTTCAATTGTCTGAGAGATCTAATTTGAAGCTGACAAATTTCTTATTACAGGACATGAATTGCTCTGTGGGAAACGCTCTCTTGGAATAAATGGTACCCAAATTAATTTTCAGAGAAAAGTATGACAACAGTGTGAAAAGGTGTTATTAGGCCAATGTGTTTGAGATCAATGTATTGTTTCTGTGCTTGTCTACAAGCACATGCAAAATGAACAATATATGTATATATCCTTTTATACACGAGTACATCATACTGTACATATAACAGATAACAACATATAAAACAGTATTTTGTACATATAACTATATATAACAACACATATAACAGTATTTTGTGTAAATAGAGCAAAAACATACTCAGGCAGAGTAATGAGGAATTAAGGAAATTAAACAATCATTTACACTTCAATTTATAATATATATATAATGTTCAGCTGTTATGTACGTCTGTCTAAAAGTTTAAAGCAAGATTGTTTTTTATTTAATTATGTTTATCCAGCAAGGACATATTTCAGTGTAATAACTATTTCAATGTCGTTCTAAATTTTTAATTCAAGTATATATAAACTGCAGCTTTTTCAAATGTTCCATTTAAAGATTTATTAGAAATACAGATTTTACTGATTTATTTTCTTTTCTTGCACAAATATATGTAGCCTTGGAAAGCAAACACCATCAGACATTTTTTAATTATCAAAAAAATCTACTAACACCAACGGCATTGTCACTTAAATCAACTTTCTTCCCTTTTTGGACTACATAAGATAATTTTGAATACATCAACAGTACAAGCCTAAATTTTGCTGCCTGGTGAAAGACTGGATTGGATATGTTCATAGATTGAGCAGGTGTACTTGTACCCTTGAACACAGAGATAAATGTACTAGCTCATTACCTGTTTCTTGTACCATTTACATGACCAATCAAGCCAATATATTGCTTTTGATTAAAAAAAAAAAAAAGGTGATTGTTGATATGAAGAGTTACAGTACAATTTTCCATTTGAAAGTTAAAATAAAATTATGAGCTATGCACAAGTAAGGGATAAAGTATATGCAGTCGGTTGTTATCAGTATAAAGCCAGACAGGCTTATCTGCTGTATTTTATGCTTAAGACTGTACATGACTGATTGTATAAAACTGAATAGCTCCTCCAGAGGGATCCCATGGCATTCCCAGTCCCTCCAGCATGTCCTGGGTCTTCTCTGGGTCCTCTTTACGGTGGGACAAACCTGAAATCTCCTGAGGTAGATGTCCAGGAAGGATCTGCAATAGTTCATTAATTCTTTCCATAAAGGTAATGCTGAGAGAAACTAAAAGAACTGAATGAAGCTGATGGACCATATACTAACCTACCTATTATTCAGTCACAAGTAGGTGCCAAACAGTCAAAAACAGACAAGCATATAAATATGGATGCGAACGTATTCACTGATGGTCAAGATGATTCACAGTACCTGGATGAGCCTGTGTTATTAGTTTTAGTGGTTGTTATCTGGAAATAACTTACGTTGGAATAATGCAACTGGACAATCAGAATCAAGAATTCAAGACAGTCTGAAAAATACTTGCTTCTGATTGATTAGTCACAACATTCCAAGATACGTTATTCCCAGTTAACAACCACTAAATAACACAGGCTCATCCAGGAGCTTTGAATCATCGATATATTTACATCTACATTCATATGAATCTACTTATCTGTGATTTCACTGTTTTTGACTGTTTGGAGCATTCTTGTGAATGAATAATATGTACAATAGGTTACTGATGCCCCATTCAAGAGGATTCATTTGTAAATGAATAATACTCAGGTTAGTGAATGCTCCATCAGGTCTATTCAGCTGTTTTTGTTTCAGCTTTGAGTTTAATTTGTGTCTAATTTATATGATTTGTGGCAAGTATCCATGTAATAGGTAAGATAGAGTGCTCCACTTTGCATTGGGCTGCCGATAAGCCTGTCGGACTATTCTGTTATAACAACCTCCTAGTTGTGCATTATCCCTAACATTGTTCTTTTAACAGTGTAATGTACATGACAAGCCTGTTTAAGACTGTCAGCATGACTACCCAGACATACGTCTCTCCCTTCCCTCTTTCATGTCTCCCCATCTCTTTTAAAAAGAAAGCCAAATGTCAGTATGATCCTGTGCACACACTTGTACATCCTCAGCCGTCTAAAAAAGCTCCTCTCAGCTGTACCTTCTAGCCTACCTGTGCTCCTTTCGTCTTTATATCTTCCCCCACACTTTCCCATACTCCTCACGCATAGCGCTCAATGATCAGGCATGCTTGTCACAGAACCTATAATATCTGTCTGCGAACATATCTTTTTCTGTCTGAGATGCAAAGAGAACTCAGCCTTCCTTAAACTCGTGTCAGGAGCATTCAGCTCATTTCTGTGCTAAAACACCTTGTCTGTCAAGACTGGATTCAGGATTCCTGTCGGTTCCCTTCATACAGCTCATCCTCTCATTAACTGTCGTATAATTGCCTCAGAGCTCTAATGTTGCCTGTCTTTTTCAGCCCAAACAGCTTTTGCAGTGGGTGCGATATCTCAGTTCTGAAAACGGCATTATATACTTGTCACTTTTCATGAGTGGAAATATAGAGATTTGATGTGAATGTGTGAGCGCATGTCTGGCCTTTCTGAGAAACGTATTCATCCATGCTCTTTGAAGAAACACATTACTGCTTTACCCACATGCAGGAATGTTTTACTACAGTTCTCATGGGTATAACAATGTAAAAACGAGAGGAAAAATTAAGAAAGAATGCTGTTAATGAACGCATTATAACCTTGGAGATACAGTAAGAGGGTTTTGTGCTTTGTGAGATTATTGTAGCTACATGAAGTGATGAGAGAAACTGTGTGATATGCAGACAGACAGAACACATGCACACACACACATGCATACGTGATACGGTGTGCAATGGATCGCTTGAAACATGTAATTTATTAAATAATTGATTGAAATTGAGATGAAATAATAAGTATAATGATTGGCTGTTGTTGTTGTTGTTAAAGAATATAATGTTAAATGTATATGTATATGTTTAGCATAATTAACAACAGTAGCAGAGGTTGTTTTTCAAATGTTGCACCGTAGCAACTGACTATTGAATAATTTATTTTAAAAAATAGTTATTCAGATGGTTATTTCTTGATTTATCTTTGTAAATCCAAAAGGTCTGTGCTGTACTGTTCTTGTAATAAATGAAAAGCGAACTACATTATCCCTGCTACTCCAAAAATGGTTCGATCTGTGACTCAAAAAAAAAAAAACACTGCACCACTGACAGATAAGAAACCCTTGGTTAACTGTCACTCAGTATTTTATACACTCCATGGGGTTCTTAAGTAATATGTAAATATCACATTTTGCTTTGATAAAATGACTACCTTATGATAAAAACATCAGAGCTAAAAATAAATGTAACATTTTTTGAAAATCACTGTATTAAGAACACTATTGTCATGTACTTGTGCTCTTTTGTTCTGTTTCCCACCCCGCACGCAGATTTGCATTTTGTTTATCATTCCTCTTTGTATTTAAATCACTCCTTTTCTTGGTCTTGTTGCTGCATCTGTTTTATTATACGTGTTTATGTTTGTCTTTATATTTGATCATCTTGTTGCATTATTCTACACTCCTTGTCCTCGTCTATGTTCCAGAACACATCTGTTGACAAATATAAACTCGCTCAAATGTTTAGGTTAATTGATTTTTTTAAAGACATTAATTATTTTAACCTGCAAAAGACACATTAAACAGACAGAAATGTAAACAAAGTCACTAAAAATATTACACTATTTATTCATAATTTTTTTGGCTTTATTAACCTGGGGTTGCCACAGCCGAATGAACCGCCAACTAATCAAGCATACCGTATGTTTCACACAGCGGATGCCCTTCTAGCTGCAACCCAGTATTGGGAAACATCTATACACACTCATTCACACACACACACACACACACTATGGCCAATTTAGTATATTCAATTCACCTATACACTGTAAAAAATGCAGGGTTCCACACAATTCATTCATGTTGTCCCAACACAAATCGATTAAGTTAACTTAACACTTTTAACAAATGTACAGTATGTCACAAAAGTGAGTACACCCCTCACATTTCTGCAAATATTTATTTATATCTTTTCATAGGACAACACAGTAGAAATGACTCTTTGACATAATGAAAAGGAGTCAGTGTAAAGTTAGTTCAGCAGTGTAAATTTAGTGTCCCCTCAAAATAACAAAAAATACAGCCAATAGCTGAACCCCTGGCAACAAAAGTGAGTATACCCCTTGGAAAAAAATTGAAAAGTTAATATTTTGTGTGGCCACCATCATTTTCCAGCACGGTTTTAATTCTCTTGGACATGGAGTTGGCCAGAGCTTCACAGGTTGCCACAGGAATCCTCTTCCACTCCTCCATCACAACATCACCAAAGTGGTGGACATTTGACACCTTGTGCTCCTCCACCTTCCTTTTCAGGATACCCCAGAGGTGTTCTAAAGGGTTTAGGCCTGGAGACATGCTTGACCAGTCCATCACCTTTACCCTGAGCCCCTTTAGCAAGCCAGTGAGGTGTATTTGGGGTCATTATCATGCTGAAACACTGCTTTATGGCCCAGTTTCCGGAAGAAGTGGATCATGCTCTGCTTTAGTATGTCACAGTACACTCTTAAAAAAAAAGGTTCCTTGAGGTTCTATATAGAACCCTAGGGTTCTATACTTGGCCAGTAGAACCTTTTACCCAAAAAATTGTTCTATTTAGAACCCTTTGAGTGCAAAGAACCTTTTTGATTAAAATGGTTCTATAATGTGGGATTTATAACATAATTATATAGTAAAGATTATAAATAATAATAAGCTATAACACAGAGAGACAAATCTTTTTGAGTCAAAACCTAATAAAATGACTGCTATGGTCAAAAACCTAATCAATGTATGATGGGATTTTTGTTTCATGCAGGTTTGTACATTACCATATAACTAATATTTATCTATGCTTAATATTTAACATTTTTGACGAATTATTTTGTGAAATTAATTAAATAACCAGTTTGTTCAGACTGTACAGTGTGTTGTTATGGTTTAATAAATTATTTTAAACTAATAATCATGAAAAAGCCCTCTGGTGACGTCATTCATTGGTGGACTGGTGGTGAAGAGCCTCGAGAGCGAGTGACGGTTAATTTTTGAAAAGGAGAAGTCGGCTGTTTCAGCTCCATCATTCAGGTACGTTATTACTCTTTTAAAATTATAATAATGAAATATTTTGTATTACGGGGTAATGTTTCTCTTCCCTTGTCTTATATGGTGACAGACTGAATAAGGGGTAACGTTAATATGGATTATTACTGTGCTTGTAAGTTTCTGATGGTCTCTGTCGACAACCTTCGCTTCAGAAATCTGTGTCAAGCTGACTTTGCTCTGCTTTTTGTTCGAAATAAGTTACAGTTTCGCTTTATTTGTTTGTCAGTATTAATTAAAATATCAATAACAATAAAACAGGTGCGCTATTCGATGGTGGGCTCTGAGAGGGAGCATGAAGCGCGTACACGCTCTTTTAATGGTAACTTCTTATGAGCCGATTTCCGCTTTCGTGCAGTTTTTATCTCCAACCTTGAACAAACGAGTACTCCCAGCTTGTTCGTGTGTGAGTTTAGCCGAGTTTAACTCGGGCTAAACTCTGTAAAGTAGTGTACACGCCGGCTAGTCTGCATTAAAACCGCAAGGGAGCATGTCGCGCTCGTGCCCGCCCGCCCGAGTCTATGCACGCGCTATTGTGATGATTGCTTAGTGTATTATTGAAACCTTTTAAAGCCAAAACATATTTTAATAATCCATAGATAAAAGATCAGGTGTTATTTATGAAGGGCATACAAACATGCAGGCTAAATGTATTGTGAAATGTTGAACCTTGTTAAATATAGGCTACATGTATATATTGTGCTAAATAAGTTTAAAATTCATATTTTAATGTATATCTTTCTTTTCTTCAAACAGCCTGGAAACTGAACTGCATCGTAAATCTTGTGCTCGGTATGTATTATTGCTTTTAATTCTAAACAAACTGTATTAAGTATTATGAAATTAATATTATAAAAGACTTTAACATTGTATTGTAACCTGGGCTGCAGGACACAAATAGCTTTGAAGAGGAAGGATCCCAGCTTAAAGAAGGACATGCGTTACATCCATAATTGTGACACAATTATCATCAACAAGGACACCTGGTAAATATTGTATTTTATAACATGCATATGTCAGACTTGGTTGTTGTGTACTGAAATAATATATTTATCACAAAAATGTTCTATTACTTATTGCTGCTGTTTGTACAGTGAGAATATTAAGGTCTTTGCTTATTAAAAAGTCCTGCAAAGAAAAAATATATTTTAAAAGAAAGTGTAAATTTGCCTACAGGATACCTTGTTGCAATGTCTGCAAAACAAATTTAAAAATGAAGGGATTTCAGTGGTGAGCTCATCTATCATCTTGCAAAATGAAACAAATTAATGGGATGAAAAGGAAGTGAACTGTACTCTGAGGAACCTAACACAAGGCAAGTTCAGTTCAATACATTTTATGCCAAAGGTAGATTAATTCTGTATTATAAATTCATATTTCCACACTCTAAAATGCTGTCTTCCTACCTCAGACTGTGATGGACCTGGAATGCGACACCAGATACTCATAAGTCAAGAACCGAATGAACACCCTTTTCCAGAGTACAGATTATGGAGGGGTTTGCAGAACTAATGGAGCAGTTTCTTCTTCTTGGAGTGCCACAGCTTGTGAGTAAACACTGTTACATTGTGTGCCAAATAGTTTTGCGTCCATGATGACTTTAAGAAACTTGTATTGCTGAAAATATGTCATTTGGAAACTTACACATGAAGTAAACAAAATGTTTTTTTTGCATTTAGGATGCTGCATAGAGAACTTGGTGAAGAACACAGAAACATCTTTAAAAGAAATGGCCCAAAAAAGGACGGAAAGAAGGAAGTGCTCCATGACAGTCTCATTGGACCAGCAGAGGAAACCACAGACGGTAACTACACCCTATACTACATACTATTTGCCCCAAACACACACACACACACACACACACACACACACACACACACACAC
>CAIGQQ010033541.1:8513670-8591735 GCA_903798035.1 Danio albolineatus | reverse complement strand
ATCTATCTATCTATCTATCTATCTATCTATCTATCTATCTATCTATCTATCTGTCTGTCTGTCTGTCTGTCTGTCTGTCTGTCTGTCTGTCTGTCTGTCTGTCTGTCTGTCTGTCTGTCTGTCTGTCTGTCTGTCTGTCATATAATAGGTGGTGTGTGAAATGGTAAAATCTTTATGGATATACTTAATGGATAACAAGATTATTTTTATTACTTTTTTTTTATATATTTTTTGAGCATCAACTCAACATAATGCAAATGATTTCTGAAGGACCAGGTGATACTGCAGACTGGAGTGTTTGGTGCTATAACTGACTTTTTACAGTTTTTTTCAGTTGCAGTTCTCAGATCAGAATTGAAATTTTCAAAACAGTGAGTGCATTTCTCAAAACAACGTGTATAAAAAGCGAAACAACATGGATTACCTGCAAAAACTTCTTGCTCAAAATACTTAATTCATCTCTCAAAACTAAATTTCTGTGTCAATGAACATGTCAGTGCTGTCAGAATGGCAAGTCCTTGTGTCATTGTGTGTGGATAAGACAGTCAAATTACTTAGTCATGTTGTCAATACAACAATGAACTCTGGAGGGGTGTTCTGATGTAAACTATTTTTTTTGTTGCTGTTTGTACAGTAATTTGTTGACAGATCGTGTCATTGTGATACAGAAAGAAAAAGACAGCACTGAATAGCACAAAGAAAAACACAAACAAAAGTAGAAATGTGAACATAGGACAATCTCCTTTGAGATGCATCTTCATTAGAAAAAGTCAAATTTCACCAGGGAGAAATTTACCAATTGTAGACAGACTTAGAAAAAAGGTCTGATGGAAAGATAGAAAAATGCATTATGACTAAATATTAAGACAACTTGTTCAAGCATTTTGCATGTAAAGACTTAAACAATTGATTAAATGTTGTGGGGTTGAGACCAAGAAATTCAATAGAGACCAAAATAATACATTTTGATCAACATGACACAAGCAATTAATAGTGTAGGAAACATCATAGAATTGTACATTGTCTTTTGCATGGATGTACAAAAGGATTTGCAACTTGTTCAAAGTAATGAGAAACTGCTTTTTTGATGTGCACAAGTGACACAATGATGTAAATATTGAACAGGCAGTTTTGAGAATTTCAATTCTGATCTAAGAAATGTACCAAAGCCACTGAGAAAAACTGTAATACAAAATGTAAACATTCAAATTTTAAATTATAATACTTTACAATATCACTGTATTGCAAAAAAAAAAAAAAGTGCAACATAGGCTCATTCTGAAAACGTACCCCTACTGTATATATGTTTCTTGAGATTGCGAATTTTTTAGCCAGAAGTGCATACTGTACTGTTTAAAGACAGTTTGTCTTTAAAACGAACGCTACGGGGCAGTATGATGCCGTTCCTTTTCGCGCTAGCAGCTGACTGCTTACCTCCATGTGCACGGCTTTGCTGCTTTTACCAGTTTGTCCGGTGACTCGCAGTGTATGTCTGCAAACTTGAGACGCAGAGAGGAGTTTACTGGTGAAGAACAATTCCAGAAAGCAGATAAGACAAAAGCAAAAGCCAAAAAATAAAATAAACAAGTAAATAACAGAGTGAGAATGTGGTAAAATTTGAAAGCGTGGTAAAAATCTGGGTTTTTTTCTTTTTCTGGATTGGTTTCACAACATTGTAGGTTGGATTTAGGGAAGTGGATGGGCGCTGGTCAATCGGTGCTTTTTAAAACACCAATGGTTTGGTTTAGGGAAACGCATGGGTGGTGGGATCGTTCGGTCGGTCAGTCAGTCAGTCAGTCAGTCAGTCGACAGCAGCCTCTGGTGGACTTACATGAGAAGAGCGGGTGCAAATGGCACTCGTTAGAGTAATTTGAGATCTCAAGAAGCTTACACAGCCACCTCTGGTGGATTCACAAAAAAAAAACATACCTCCTGGGATGTATTTGGCGCTCTGCAGAAATGTACTGTATAAAGGACTACGTTTTCAGAATGAGCCTGGGAAAATACCACTTAGTGCACATAAGATTTTATTTCTGACTTCATTTCTCGGCGGTTCATTCCACTGTGGTGACCATTTGTTAAAAGTCGAAGGGAAAAAAAAGAATGACTTCATTTGTCATAATAGCTTTATATCTCACATGACTTCATATCTTGCAATAGTACCTTCATTTCTAACATTTATGACTCAATAACTGTCAAAGTGAGACTCATTTTTATTTTAATCTTTATCCCAATTACTGTTATTACAATACGCATTTACCCCGTCCGTACACATCCCAGGTGGACTAATGTGAGCCTACGGAGTAAATCCTCAACTCTCAGAGGTACGTTCTATACAAATCTAACAGTGACTCTAATGAGTGTAATTGGGTTGAAGGTAAAAGATAAGGCTGAGAAAAAAAGCTCACAGCTCTGCACGTTTACTGAGAGGTACGCTAGGGAAATGGTGTATACACAGTGTTCAACATCCCTGAAGCTCGCCTGAGGCCACGGTAATGCTCGCATGTTGCAGGTTAGAGCTACTGGTGCTATTGAGAGCATTTAATTATCCCAAACTCAGGCTGAGAAAGGGACTAAGGCATGTCACCAAGGGCGAAAGGACTTTGACTAACTACCGGGAAATGAACTCGGGGAACAGTAAGCTGCGTCAGCGTGTCTGCGAGATCCCCAACAAATATTACAATTAGTGACTTTCAGCCACACGAAGAGAAATATAGACACAGAGCAAGGCACAAACACACACACTCTTCGTTGGGGCTTTAATGCTAAATTCAAGTCCTTCAAGGATCTGTCAACCATGCAGAGGCTCTTGGCAAACATTCAAATGCCACCACCTTCTCACTCTTACCTTCTATCAGTCTTTCTGTCATTCCTTCTTGTACTCCTCATCTTTCTTCTCTTTGTCACTTGTCATTACAGTCTGTAAATGCCAGCTGATAGAGCGGCCATAAATCCACTTCTGCCCTGCACACCTGTCAAATTCATCTTCTTTTGTCTAACGCACAAAGAAAAGAGAACGTCTTGAGCAATATAAAGAAAGGTCTTTTGAAAGATTCATTTTAAAATAGAAAGTCAAATCTGAGAATACCAACTGATGTATCTGAAAAATCGGAAATTAGTCAAGGAGCATATGGTTTGCTAGTTTGACAATGCATTAACGATTTTTCGACTCTCTTTGGAAAACTTGATAACAGTTGGAAAAATGTATGCATAACTGGGTCCACACGAAATCTGCGTTCACAGAAATACATCGAAACACTGTAGAATCTTGTAACTTTTTTGAATCCATTATTGAATCTATTCATTTACTTTTGTAAATGTGTGTCTATATATTTATTTTTTATATCACTTGTATTTAGATTATTTTATAGTATGCAAATGTTTAGATGATTTATGTGCAATACAATTTGTAAAGTCAGCAATGTCTTATAGTGGATGTATTACATGAGACACCTACTCTAGCTTTTTTTACTAAAAAAGTTGGGTCCCACTTTATATTAAGTGGCCTTAACTAATATGTACTTACACAGAAGTTAATAATTTGTTACAATGTACATATTATGTAAATACTGTACATGTGTTTACATTGTACTTATGTTTGATTAAATACCTGTATGTAATTACATCTGTAGTTAATTTCTGTAATTACATTTGTAAATACATAGTTGACCATCCCTTACACCTTAACCCTCCCTTAAAGCTACCGATACCACCAAACTTTTCCTTAACCCTACCCCTATCCCAGCTCAAGAGCACCACAATTGTTCTGAAATACATTATGAACATAGTAAGTACATTGTATATATATTTTTAATGCAAGTACATAGAAGTTAAGGACACTTAATATAAAGTGGGACCAAAAGGTGTTCTAAATTAGCACTGTAAACATTAAATAAAATATATTATTATTATTATTATTATTATTATTATTAATTAATTTATTTATTTTTATTTTACTTTTTTTATAAATAGCAAAAATAGTAAAAAATCTGCAAATTCTGTCTAGCCCTGTTCATAACTGATTGTGTGCTGCATTTGTCCAATCAATTTACAGTATGTCACACTCAAATTTAACATGCACAACTTATTTATTTAATAGTTAATAATTAAAATTTATAAATTGTTTAAATTGGGCTTAGTGTTTAGCACTGTCGCCTCACAGCTAGAAGGTTGCTGGATCAAGTCCCGGCTGGGCCCATTGGCGTTTCTGTGTGGAGTTTGCATGTTCTCGCCGTGTTGGCATGATTTTCCACTGGGTGTTCCAGTTTTCCCTACAGTTCCCTTCAGACATGCAGTATAAACAAATTTATGAACTACACTATTAAGGTGGCACATACATTTCATCAAACAGCAGTTAAATGCTATTTTGGACTCATAGACAAAAACTTAGGGGAGATAAAGTTAAGCACATGAATCAGGATTGTCTTTTTTTGGGGAGGAACTATGCATTTAATCCTTTAGAATACTCCTCGTCTGAGATAGCACTCCCATAAACCCAAGTGTTTAAGTAAGATTTCCTCTCATCTACTCTGGTTCATTATTGCTTTGGCAGAATATTATGTGCATTGAATACGCACACATTAAATATAAGCCAAACATATGCTCACCAGGCAGGATTACTTTCATTATAATAGATAGTAGACTAAAATTCCAAAAGCTATCACAGGTAAGCTTCTTTGCATAATAAAATAACCAGTCTGTCATATTCTCTGTCTCTCTTGTGGGTTTATACAATGTGCTGCCTCTCTGATGAAGTTAACAGACTAATTAAGACTAAGGAAAACTTGTTTCCCAAGGGCAGCCTCTCCAATCCGCTGCTAATTAAATCTAGGGAGTGTGAGTGATACACAGCCAGATCAGATGTGATGGCACGTTTCTGGGTGAGGCTAAGACAGTCTAAGACAGAAAAAGATTGAGGGAGATAGAGAGAGAGAGGCTTGATACTCATCACTGTGTAATGGACATACCATCAAAGAACTCGAGTTACTTACGGAAAAATAAATGAAAAAGGGAAAGAAATTCAGAAAAAGAAATAGAAACAGAGCACTGCTCTGCAGGGTGCAAAACTATCACTTTTATAATACAATATTTTAAGCATTAAAAAATGGGGGTACATTGTGTGATTCTACTTTTTCACGTCTTTTATGATTGCTTGTCAGAGTGCATAATATGACCCAGGTAGGTCATTGGGAAAAACAAAGACAGTCTGTGAAATATCAATGGATTTTTATGTCAGGCTGTATGATATTTATGACATTTGTCATGACTGAGAGAATTGACTGTTTTATATCACTAGTCTTGACATCTTCATTGAAGTGTCACTGAAATGAAACCTAATGTTCAATTTTTTTTTAAATTATTTTGTTTGTTTTTCAAACTAACTTTACTGAATTTTTATCAGCCAGTGCTTTTTTCTTCCTCCGGTATGACAAGACCGATCAGAAAATCATCCAGTTGATATTCTACAAAGAAGTCTAATTTGGCGTCGGTTTTGGAAAACACAAGTCTAAAACACTGGAGCTGCTATATTACTTTTTCATTTCATAAATAGCTCTAAAAGAGCTTTTAATTATGTTTGAAAATAGCACCAATAATCTTGCTTATGATCTAATATAACTCTCTAATAGGGCTTCACGATATTGGAAAAAACTGACATTATGATATTTTATTTTTCTGCAATAATATTGTGATATCAATAGTTTCACAAAATGGTGCAGATAGCTCTATTTGATGGTATTCTGTGGATCTAACAGTATTCAGGTAGAGAAATTAAAATAATCACAATGCAAAAAAAATGTTTTTCTTACTTGGCTTACACTAATTTCTAGTCCAAAAATCTATAAAAATTTTGTTTTGTTTTCACCTTCATAAGTAATAAGCACAATTAAGAGTTGTTCCTTTTATCAAAATAGCATGAGCAATAATTTTATTTTCACTGTGAAATGTAGATATTTTGACAAGAAACAAGACCTTAATTATAAGATAAACACTTTCTTGCATAAATTGTATAGATAATTAAATACAATGAATCTTTCTTACAGACATCATAATTTCCT
Source organism: Danio albolineatus (assembly GCA_903798035.1). Classification (NCBI taxonomy): domain Eukaryota; kingdom Metazoa; phylum Chordata; class Actinopteri; order Cypriniformes; family Danionidae; genus Danio; species Danio albolineatus. The sequence continues at coordinate 8,585,679 of CAIGQQ010033541.1, read as the reverse complement.
GCAGACATCATAATTTCTTGTGTCCAAAATGTGTTAAACTCTTGAAATGCTCAGTCACAGAACTTAAAACCACATGAAATGATAAACTTTCGTTCTATTAGGGTTAAATTAGTAGTCGTTCCAAGTCAACTAATTCAGATTCAACGTTGCATATCTTGCGATGTGACTATTGCGGATGCACACATTGCGATACTGATGCTGAAATTATATATTGTGCAGCCCTACTCTCTATGATCTGAGATGTGTACATAATTAGTCACTTTGACCCATGTTTACTTTATATTGGAGAACAAAACATAAAAATATAAAAAAGTAACGTAAACCTTTACAGAGAAACCATACATCAAAAAAAAAAAAAAAGGTTTTAGGACAACAGACTCAACATACTGTATGTACGATAAACCAGCAAATTAACATCATTTTAACACATTGGTTATGTGCAAATAGATCCTCTGGTGCACAGATGCAACTGTGTTGCTACATGCGCACATAATAGTCAGTAATTTAAGAACACTACAAGATGGTTTTAATAGCATCTTAAATGACATTTAAGTGTGTGCAGAAAGAACTTGGAGTCCCCTGAGATGTAACCGTAATGCTAATTGTAACCCCCATATTCCATACGCTCTAATTTTTCCACTCGTCCTTCATTATATTACATTACACAAGTCCATAAAAGAAATTCTAGAGCATTTTTACTAAAGACAGAATATGCAGATGCAGACAAAGAACAGAAACATTGTTATTACTGACCAGTAGAGTGTTCCGGATGCCACACTTGTTTTTTGCAGCCACATAACATATACATGGCGATGTCCAAACCAGGAATAGCAGCATCCACCTGGGAAATCCAAAGAAGAAACTGATGAGAAAATATGTAGATTTGAAAGCAAGTAGTAGTGACAAATGGAGGTGAAATGAAAATGAATGAGGTGATCATAAAACAAAATATAACTATACCATGGACATGAATAGATTTGCATCCACTTTAACATTCTATGTAAAGTAACCATAACCCATTTTATAGCATCAGTTGAATATATTGCTGAACAGGTTTATATTGTCAGTGGTGCAACATCCACTGGCTTGTGCTCTTCCGTACCACAAAATACCAATGTTTAAATCAATGTCCTGTTTTTTTAACAGGCCAGAATTTGTCAATTGTTTTTGCCACATACATGAGCTCCCTTGTTGCATTTTGACTGCTATGCCATCACAAACTGTAGAAAACAACAAATCAAAGAAGGTTTAAGACCAAGCAAAATCATTTTCTGGCTTGTCGCTCCTACTTTACAGTAAGTACTTGCACTATTCACAATCAATCCAACCTGAAACTGACACATTGGTCTGTTTTTACAGCCTGATCTCACGAGAAAATGTAAGCATTTTACATTTTGCGAGTTTAGTGGCTAATTCATACGAGTTCAGTTGTACAAAAATGTACGATTTAAAAAAGGAGGCGTGGCACCCAACCCCACCGCTAAACCCAATCGTCATTGGCTGATGAGCAAATCATACAAAATAGTACGAATGAGATCGTTTGAATTCATACGAATTAGCCACTAAATCAAAAGTTATGAATTGCCGTGAGATAGCGTTGGTTTTTGACTTTCAAATCAGAATGGGCAAATGCAAACAATTATTTTTGAACATACAGCTACTTAACAAAATGTGCAATCTACCTGAAAACTGATGTTTACAGTAGGCCATTTTTCGTTTTAATGTTGTTAAATTAAGTAGAACATTTCATTAACCTTGCACTTTACTCTTAGAACACAAAATAAACATCTCGAAAAATCATGAAGCACCTCATTATTATCATCATCATCATCATCATTACTATTATTATTATTATTATTATTATTCATTCATTTTCTTTTTCGGCTTAGTCCCTTTATTAATCCGGGGTCGCAACAGCGGAATGAACCGCCAACTTATCCAGCATTTGTTTTACGCAGCGGATGCCCTTCCAGCCACAACCCATCTCTGGGAAACACATCCATACATTCTCATTCACACACATACACTATGGACAATTTAGCTTACCCAATTCACCTGTACCGCATGTCTTTGGACTGTGTGGGAAACCGGAGCACCCGGAGGAAACCCACGCAACCACGGGGAGAACATGCAAACTCCACACAGAAATGCCAACTGGCCCAGCCAGGGATCGAACCAGCGACCTTCTTGCTGTGAGGCGAACGTGCCACTCACTACGCCACCGTGGCGCCCGCATTATTATTATTATTATTATTATTATCATTATTATTATTATGTTGTATCTTCTTTTTTATTATTCAACAACCAAATCCTGAGTTGAGGAATTATGCTAGTCTGTTTGTAAATAGTTTGCAAGTTAAAACAAATACCTATATAATAAAAAAAAAAAATAAAAAAAAAAATATATATATATATATATATATATTTTTTTTATTATTATTATTATTATTATCTATTTATGATAGATGGCCTAAGCTATTTGTATTGGGGTATTGCACACACTGACACTTTATACAGTATTTCTTCATTAAAAATTGTGCAAAATAAATATCTCATAACATTATTTAAAAACAAAACTGTAATATAACACCATTTAAATAAATATTTGTAAATAAATACATAAGTATTAAAATACAGCAGTATAGAATTATTTTTGGTACATCAAAAAGCATGCATATTATCAGCTGACAAGCTTCAAAGCACAAGCACAAATTAGATGAAATGACACTAAAACTCAATTTTAAGCATCTTTATTAAATGCAAATTTATAGGAATAAAATTCCACTTTTTGAAAAAAAAAGAACCAGGCTGGCTATGGGCCTGCTTAACAATAAAAACCTAGTATGTTCCTACTGTCTAAGAACAAAGGTATAATATCTAAAAATATACTGATATGTATCTACAAAAATTCCAGTCCGACGACTCAACATTTTTCAACAGAAGTCTTATCTTTTGTCCTTATCATACCAGAAGATCCTTCATCTGGTAGTTGGCACTTGTTGAGCAAGTGAGTTGCTCCAGCTGGATACTCCTGGTATAACATATTGGCCGTTTAATTCCAGCTGTAAGGGTTTATGTACACACAAGCGTTGCAATTCAGTGCTGCACAGCTGCTCAGGTAAGAAAAATAGATTGCTGGTGGAAAACAGATTAATTCACTCACAAGGTAGGGTCTTTTTTTCAGATAGCAAAGCTTGCATGAAGCAGTATGTCATCCAAAACCCCAATTCAGTCAGGTCAGGAGAGCCAAATAATGTCACAATAAGTAGTCCAGATATCATATTGTTACTGGGTATGACACTTTATTCAATATTCCTCAACTGTGGACTAAATATAAGTTGCTTTGGATACAAACATTTATTAAGTAACTACTTGCTCTCAGTCAGTTTCTTTAACAGCAGATCGTTGAGGATAACAGATTAGAGTCAATAGCATCTGTGAATGCACTACAATCCAATACAAACTTTCCAAATAGTCACTTTATCAAATGTTTTTCATGCATCTTGATTTATCAGCCCTGCTTTCAGTGATGGTTATATTATACTGTATAAAATATTTCATTCTGAGTGTAAGTACAAGAGGAAGGAATTGAAGATTTTTTTTACTGGAAGCATTTACATTGTCTATTAAGAACTAAGAAAATGGGAGTTAAGTAAAAAGTGTTAGAACTTGCTTTGAAATGAAAACTGAAAACAGATCTAGATAGTAAATTTATAGAACTGCAGAGTCAGCTGTGCTTTCTCAGTCTAATTTTATAGCTAACGATGTATGGAAAAAAATCACATTTTTCCACACCTTTCCTTTTTAATGCCATTTCATACACTTTTTATTGCTATCAATGCAGTTGCTATTGTATTCCAAAAAGTCTTATTAGACTACTTGGATGGTACTGTATCATACGTTCTAGAATTCCTTTATTTTTAGTCCCTTTATAACACGCAAAAAGAGCAAATATTTGTATTCGTGCAAAAGTGTTAAATAAAGAAAAATAGTAAGCATAAAATAAAATAAAATAAAACAAAACAAAACAAAACAAAATAAAATAAAATAAATCTTCTAATTTGGGTACCAAATTTTGGAGACACTGCAAACAGCCTCCGGGACATATTTGCATAGACAATGATGGAAAGCAGAACAATGCAAAGTATAAATGCCATCTTTAAAGTCATATTCATCAAGGACAATAACCATAATATTAAAGCTAAAGATGCTGTTTTAAAATTAATCCTAAATAAAAAACACCAGTGACCACAGCACACCTATAGTGATCACAATGTAACTGAATTGGAACCCCTTTCAAAATTATTCTTTTTTAGCTAATCAGGATCCTTTGATAATTGCAAGCAACACATGCAAATGCATTGATTTATGCTGTGAGAAGGTGTGAACACTAGCTATTGCCTGTTTCACACCTACAGTATAGTTTGCACAGCAAACTATAACTCCAACTTGTTAATAAGAATTACAACATAAATACACACCATTTTCAGTTTATTTTCAGTGTATGTGAACCACTTAACCTTTGTACAAAGCAAAAACTGTGTACATATACCTATAGTGTATGTGCTGCTCTGTTGTGCTGAAAGCTCTAGAATCACGTCATCCTTGTTAATTATTGTTTGTTGCTTTTATTGTGTTTGAATTGAGCAATCATATCAGGAGAAGCATGCCCTGGGGTCTACAGGGCAAGGCCATGCTTGTTCTTACTTATTTTTTCACATCCTATTTCTGGCTTCAAAGAGGGACAGTCTTTTATTAAGCACTGCAAATTGACTTGGTAATTCAGTGGTGGCTCAAGAGCGTCACCGAGGAATAGCAATGAGAAATAGACAGTGAGCAAGTCTTTGAGTGTGAATGTGTCTGTGTATGAGCAAAAGGGAGTCAGTGAGAGTTGAATTAGTCCCTATGAATACAAAATGGTTAAGTTAGTCTGCTGATGAAGCCGACAAAATAAGGGTTTGTTAAAGCCTGCGGATGGCATGAATGTCTCACTCTCTTTTTCTGTTATGCACCTGCTCTCAATGAAACCACACAAAACAAATGCAAGGTCTATATCAAGGAGTAAATCAAAGCACTCGGCTGCTGCTTCTTTTCACTAAAATGAAGTATACTTCTTAAACAGGAGCAACACATAGTAACAGGAATGATATAAAAGAGATGCTTACTTATTTATACAAGTAACGGAAAGGGTCTTGCATATCCACGTTTGTGTAAGCGAGAGAGAGAGATTGTCCAGTCAGCGCTCTCATATTGCACAGGAAGACTCTTTGGCATACTCAAAGATGTTTTAAGAGATCTCATTTAACTCCCTTTAGTGATACCCTCTTTGCTCTTAGACTCTATTACCTCTCCTCTCCATGGAACACTCTAGAACTCCATTCTGCACTAAAGGGACAAGAACTGGCCCAGACCCAAAAGATCCATTCAGCAAAGCTGCTACAAATCCAAGCATGATATACTGTATGAGCCATTTGCTCCAAAATAATCCGAAAATAGCATGGCAATTTTTACAAAAAATACAAGCCAAAAATCCAAATCCAAAAGGCTCTTCTGTTGTTTTGAAAAACCTCCTGAAAGAACTTATATGTTGACAGGCTGTGTCTTACAGGAAGAGAGGGAAGGAAAATACAGCTCTTTTTTTTCTCTCATTTTTTCAAACCTACACAGAATACTTTAGTCACCCATACTTTTTTAGCAGCCACAAACATTTTTTTCTAAAGGCATTTTTAAAAGTATTTATTAAAGCATAATGAGCCATGGATTTAATTAATCAGCTAAAAGAAAAATCACAACATTATTATTGTTGATTAGCAACAACTATATGACAAGCAGACAAAAAGAAAATATAGAGAACCTAATGGATTTAAAAAAGGGAAACACTTGAATCCCCAAAAGCACTGCAAATTACACAAATTAATTAAAACATAAGAGAGAAACAAAACTATTATTTTAGATTATTTGATCACATCTTTTTGAAAAAAAAAACAATTATTAGTACACTTTTTTTTTTTTACAAGAACATTTAACAAAAAAATTCTGGCATTGTCTGCTGAGTTTCTTTCTTCTGATTGAATACAAATTACAAAATAAAAAAAGGTACCTAAACAGGTGATGTTGAATAAAATGAAATACTAAAATGAAAGAGGAGGGTGAGAATCTGATGACCAACAGCAAAACTTATAACTTATGAATTATGTCATTCACACTGTTTCATGGAACTAACTTGGCAATTCTAAATAGCAGTAATATCTCTTTTGACTGTTGGGTCTGCTCTGAACTTAGAACAGTGCACAATGAGTGCATATATTGACAATAAACACATTAATTTATCTCAGTCAGAATACTGGTAGTAAACATGATCGATTTAGAATGGGTAATGAGCTAATAATTGGTATGAAATGAAATCAGTTATTAGTCAAATCATTTTTTTCTATATGTGAAAAATGAACAAGTTCTGACTTCAGAAATTCAGTCATTGCTCTATAGCCTAACTGTATACCCTGCATATTACACTATACATTTATTTAAATAACAATTTAATAACACTTAGATTTATTATTGACCTTTTTATCCTTTAAGTAAACAAACTATTTATAATTAGTCTACTTAATAAATGCTTCTTTAATATTTAACCTGATTTTATTTAATTTACGTGCATCCCCCAATTAAAGGACTCAACCAGCCTACAAATTCTCATTATTTACTCACCTTGTCACTGTTTTCCTTGCTGAAAATGTATGGTGCCAGATACAAAAATAAAAGTATGTTTAGCTCATAAAATCGTTTGCTATATATTCCAAATTCTTAACACGATAGAAACAAACTATGCTAAGAAATGGCTAAAAATAATATGAGTAATTGTTACATTTTAATGACAAATAGTGCAGCAAAAGCACTAAGCACGTACAGCAAAAGCACGTGCTCCCCTGCAACATTTCAAATCCGTCACATGTCCGGTTCATGAACCAATCTTTGAATCGGTTCTTTTCGACGAATCGTTAAACCAAACCGTTTAGCGCTTCTCTCATTGGAGCTAGCGTATTATGCTATCTCGCGTATGTAAACAATAGATAACGTTTTTAGAACACACTTAGCTTCATTTAAAGCAATTTGATTGTTTCTCTGCGGTGGATCTTTTAGTACAGTGTTTCTCAACTGGTGGGTCGCGGGAACATTTTTAGTGGGTCGCGGAGTCCGTGGTCAAAATAATAATAAAAATAATAATAATAATTTATTTTGCTTATACCGGACTTTTATTTTGAAATGCGCGCGCGACAACAGTTCAGTTTAGTTCGGTAACTGAACATTTCTCTACCCTAACCGCTGTTTACAGTATTTATCGTTTTTACTTTGTAATATTTCTATAATTTGATACATTTTGTTAAATGCAACAATAAAATATTGGGTCGCGGCTTGATGACCATGTAAAAATGTGGGTCCCGTGGCCAAACCAGTTGAGAACCACTGTTTTAGTATACAGCTTACCATATATCAACGGCGCACTTGTGTGTGAAGTTTCCAAACATCCAACCCGGTCTCATCTTTGTCCTGTGGGTGAGTAGGTTCTCATGGTTTTCAGAACTTTTTGAATACAAGTTTAGAAGTATTAACAAGTAGGTTCAGTGTTTTACATTGTTGTACCATGTAAATGCAGTGGACCGTGAATAACTGCTTGTATCAAGAAAGTATTTTTAAAAGCCTCTTTTTATAAGGTCATTATGAGAAGATTCGTAACGTTAATGACATAATTAACTTTTTACAGATGTTGAAACGTTGCTATTCTTAAAGTTAACTATAAATATCAACATCAAGTAGAATGTTTTGGTGCTGTTTTGCCAAAAAAGTAATGCCTGGAGACTTGGAGGATGCATGTTTTTAGAGGCACTAGGGGAGAGCGCAATAATATCCAGCTGCAGGCCCGCAGAACCACACACGTTTCAGGCACACACAACCTAGCGCACACAATCTAGGCAAACCATATATGGTTACGACGGATGTTAATGTTATTAACGTCTTCTCGGACATCGTCATCAATATATTTATATATATTGTTAATAAGTGTTTACTGTTTCACAAATATTGTGATCGAGACGGGTGAATGGGGAGCATTGTTTCTGATCGCCATTCAATATAATAGACTGAACAGTTTTCCATCAGTCATTTATCTGACAGAGTCAATATAGCAGATACTCGTTTGCTGGTCTTGCTGAACGATCTAAATTGGACATGTTTAATTTATATAATGGGTTCATTTTTAATGAAGGAAATAATAGCAAGTTCATATGTATAGGCAATAAATCATCCTTATATGTTAAAATTAATCTTTTTACATGTAATAAATGTAAAACACTATATTTTACTAAAGCGATTGAATAGTATTTATTTGCTTAATTTTCTAATAACTTTTTAATTAATGATTTCCTACATTAAATACTATAGTAGTTTATAGCAATATATTGTTTTTAAACCATAAAGTACTGGTAATTTGTGGTAATTATATTTGCAACAAATTTATCAATACAAACAAACTAACTGTTAATAATAATAAAAATTATATATATAATAATAATAATAAAAATTATATATATATATATATATATATATATATATATATATATATATATATGTATGTGTATGTGTGTGTGTGTATTACTAACAGTTGCTACAGTTTAGTAAAAGATAGTAGCTTAAATCAGTAATCAGTTTATAACTATATTAAATTAACTATTTAATTCATTTTAATGTGACACATTTTAACCAAGTACGACAATATCAAGATCCTGAATTAGGTTATTACACTTAATCCTACAATTAGACGGTCTGTTATGTTTTCTTTGTGTATGTGAATCCGTGAATAAAGTCAGCACGGGCCATGTTTGTGAAATACAGTAGGTGGCGATAATGCTCCTAAGGAGTCAGTTAGTTACCATATATGGTTTGCCTAGATTGTGTGCGCTAGATTGTGTGTGAGCCTGAAACGTGTGTGGTTCTGCGGGCCTGCAGCTGGATATATCGGAGAGCGGGGTATAAAGTAACGCTTTTTGGTTTTGGCCAAATAATGAACAAAGTAATGGGGTTAGACAAATTATGTTTATTTTATTTTTTTAATACCAACAATAATACACAAGCCTCTCCTACAAATGAGCACTGAAAGTGGTTTCTGTGCAGTATTGCCAAAAGTGCCAGGAGTAGAAATGTTCCTATTTACCCCACCTGCAGTGCAAGTTGTAACAGACAGAGGAATGGTTGCAAGATGCGCTTATAAAGTCAGATTTTAAACAATTATTAAAATTCAGTTATCAGTTTAAATTCAGAGTACAGCTACTCTGACTCACAATGTTTACACAAAAGCGCACACACATTGTGTTAGCTGACCAATCAGAGCCTCTTGAGGGTGGGCTTTTAGAGGAACCAGGAAATATGACAGTCGTTTTCATGTTAGCAGAGTAGCTGTATATAATCAAAGTAAGATATGTGAAAAAATAACCTGATTTGTGAAAATGAAAGAGCACACATTGCTTTGCATCTTATAAACACAACCAAACCTTTAAAATACACTGTAGACCACCCCTTTAAAATGCTGTGTTACATTTTACCCCGCGCTCCCCTACAACTGGCTGTTAAACATGTTTTCAGCTTTGCTGCAAAATTCAGCACTTTAGCCTTCTTTGCTTTTCGATTTGTTTTATTAGAAAACATAGGACACCGTAGAATACAGAATTTGGACATGGCCAACCTTGTTGTTTGATGTTGTTTTGACATCAATTTCCAGACTACTAATCACCAATTAAAAGCACACTTGACCTTGCACATACCTGTAATTAGTGCAGCATGAATAAGAAAGAAAATGTGTGTATAATAATAAAACAATATTGTGAAAGTATCTCCCTTTTGGGATGGAGTTCTACACGGTACATGCCTAATTGGACAGGTTCCAGCTAAATCTGTCCATTTACTGACTTTGAGTTACTATCAAATGGATTCTTATTTCTGCTTATTTATATACAGATTTACATCATAAAGCTTATTGAGTAAAATTTATGAAATATTGTGTAAGAAATATTATATTGAGGGATAATATGCAAAGAGAAGTGCTATGACGAAAATAAAAATCCTTATTAGCTTATTGAGTAAAACACTTTAGCAACAAACTAACTGCACTGTTGATGTTGTTCATTTTCATAATAAATTGTGAAATCTAGATCATAGAGCACAATCAACCATCAGTAATCTGTAAAACTGCTTCCGCAGCTGAAGTTGTTGATAACGAAATGGCTGACACAAAGCGATTAGCATACACATTGCTGCAGAGCACATTTATATTATTCAGTGTAATGAAACACAGAATGCAAATCATTGATATATTGCTTTTCAAAATAGCTTTGAATTACTTGGAAGAATAAGATATTATATGCAAAGTAAAACATCCAGACCTACGCGAGCTTTGCTATTTGTAGTTTAAATGGATAGTTCTGCTGCTTGATTGTTATGAGAGCCTTGTTCAAAGCCATTGTAGATATTTCTTTGACAATACCTCTGTGACCTCGTTACATCAGTACTGGTGTTTTTATGTTTCTTTGCTACAGTTCCATGTTTTATGCGTTTCAGCAAAACCACAATTTATTTATTTCATGAACTGATACCTGTTGTGTCATTCACCTTTTATTGTTAAACCACGCACGTCCCCTGTAAAGATTTTTTTGGCTGTGGGAGAAGAATTATGTATTGTTTTTGGTATGCTGAATGCTGACAGAATCATACCGTATATAATCTTCACAATATTTCTTATAATATTTTTCTTATGGAGAAAGTCTTATTTATTTTTGTTAAATTGGCATGAATTATTTTTAAATACGTTCTAAGATCAATGTTATTAGCCCCTTAAGAAATTATTACTTGATTGTCTACAGAACGAACAACTGTTATCCAATGACTTTAATTAACCTAACTAATAACATCATGCCTTTAAATTCCACTTTAAGGCGAATACTTGTACAGTATCTTGAAAAATATCTATAAAAATATTGTGTTGTGTGCGTGTGTGTGTGTGTGTGTATGTGTATATATATAATGTTGAACAACATCTCCATTAAACAGCACTTGGAAAATTCTCCATCTCATATTGTGCTTCGTTCTATCACACAGTTTACAGGATATAGACAAAAAAGCAGCATCCACCTTTTATTTAATTTGCATTTAAATAAAAATGTTAATGCCATCACAGTTAAAATACCTATCATTATGGAAATTATATTCAATTCTGTTTTCTTTTTTAGATATTTATTGTTTTTTATTTACAGTTTTTATGCTATTCAAAGTGAATGTATGGTAATCAAACTATAATACAGATATTTCTGAAAATACGCAGAATGATATACAATAGAGGCTGATGCTGATGTTAATTTGTCTTCATTCGTGTCAGATAAGCAAAAGCTAAGCCCTAAAGGTTTTGCCGTTGATGAAGTCTTTCAAGTTTCCAGTCTGTCGTTGCTATGACAGGGTCTCTCTCTAATGAACACAGCTTCTGTTCAGCCTCTTGACATGCAGTGCACTGACAGAGTAAGAGAGAGCACACAAGCTAATCGGCCCGCAGGTCAGTTTGCTCTTCATTTTCTGTTTACTTGCCGTGTCTTCTCTTTATGGAGTCATGACCACTTCTTCATGGGCCACCGGAATTTTCCTTGCTCTTTACACTTATTTATTTACATTTTAATGAGGATATTAGTGAAGCGGTTACATTAGAAAGTAGTAAATAGTCATTGAATTGCATCCTCAAAAGAATAAAACGGGTACATTTAAGTAGATTTAGATCACAGTAGGTTAGAAAGGCATTTCATTTTCCTCAGTAATATGTGGGCACAATTAGGCTCAGTTGAGAACTGGTCAAAAACATTTCTTAAGTTTCTTTTTTATTTCCTTTTCTTTCTTTTTTTGCCATCTGACATTATGAACCATTTACTTGGCGGGAATAGTGGCAGAAAATAACTTGTTTTTTCCATCAGCACATTGAGTTACTTGACAAAAAGCTTCTACTGAAGAAAGAATGCAGTGTTCTTTCTTTTTCACCATCTAAAAGGCAGAGTGGAAGCACACTGGGATGGTAAAGTGAAAGCGGTAAGCACTGTAGATTTACGCCAATGATGCGCATGCGTTTATGTGTGTGTTTGTGAGCAAGGTTGTGAGAAGACCGAAGTTAAATTTGTTTTAAGACAGTCTCTCCTTTACACACACCATAAATGTTGTCGTCCTCTCCACACCAGCTCAAACACAATTGTGAGTGAAGATACTAATCTCCACAGCCAGTATACCACAAATAGGATCAGGGAAGCATGAAATCCATACCTTGTAAACACTACACCTTCAGACAGGGTCCAGGGAGGAAGACAGACGGAGAGTGACAGAGTAGAAACGTCACGCCCATACAAATGTGCCTCCTGACAAGAGGATTTCAAATGCAGCTTCCAAAATAACTATTTGTCTTTGTTAATCAGCAGGACAATTACTAGGTGGAAAGAAATGTGTTTGTTCAAATTGCTGTGGCAGAAATCACAATATTTGGTCAGTCCAGTGACGCTGCATCTCTTGCTTTCAGCTTGTTTTGCCCTCATGTTGCTCAACACAAATTACATTTTTACATTCTAAATGCAAATGGCAGGACACCTAGGTGCATAAGTGATTTATTTGAAACAGTGTTGACAATTGAAATCAACACCCAAAGAAACAGGTTTGTGAATAGTTCAATGGGGGAAAAAAAAAAGAAAACATATAGCTTTGTGTTCATAGTTTAGATTGTGCAAATTGAGACCAAACAGATGAGCATAACAAAACTGTTGTAACCAATCAGAAATATAAGGCATTTATGTGCACAATGGTGGAAGGGACAGAGTATTGAGTATGCAGAAGATTTGTATGAAAACTGCTGCTAGAGAGAGGAAATTTGGCTGGTGATAGTTCAACTGTAGCCAACGTAATTGCTGATTGCTTATTAGTTGTGCCCACTAATGAAAAATCAAACTGGAAGTGGTCTCTGCTTGGTCTTACAAGCTTCGGTTGTGTCTGAAAGCTAAAAGTGCTTCTTTCGCATACAGAAGGAAGGAAACAACGATGCACATCTACTTCCAATGAAGGTGTCACATCCTGTTTACTGAAACGCCTTTATCTGATTGATTTTTGGCAGCATAGATGTATTCTTCACCTCCTATGGCATTCCACATCCTGTGCAATCAATTCAGTGACATTTAAGAATAAGAAAAATCCTTGAAAGTTGTTGGTGGTCAGTTTGTGTTTAACGGTGCTTTATAGTGTGGTAGATTAGTATTTCATGAATTAAATATTAACTTAGTCATCACCAAAGCTCTCAGTTTTGTTGTAAATCGTTGAACCAATGCGCTGTATCAAAAGACTCTCCAAAGTCTGTTTGTCCCTCATAAATGCTGCCCATTAAAAGATTCCCTGATTAGGTTGTAAGACAACAAAAAATCTGCCACAAAAAGCGTTAAGACTTTTTTTGGTGTGAATTTTGAGTTTAAACCAATTTTGTGTGAATTTGTGTGAATTGCTGAAAATATGGTTGTCGTTGTTCTGTGAAATGTTGCTGGTCAAACTCTAACACAGGCTCATGGGAATATGTTCCCAGCACTACATTTCTGAAAGTAAAGTAATATGTGCTAGTGGGTACATATGGCTGCACTTTGTATATAAATTGAATGCTATTGGGCGGTATCTTTGACTGCTTATCTCTCTGGTAACGGCTTTTTTTATGTGACTGGTTTGCTCTGTAGCTCACTGGGAATGGTGTCACACTTGGAGCACAAAGCAGATTGGGGTTCGAATCTGGCCAGTTGTAGAAACCAGGTAAAATGAAACCCATGTATGAAATCGTAATGAAAGCATTCCATTCTAGTTTGCTTTTAAAAAACACCATTGGTTGGGTTTAGGGAAGGGGGTGTTTGGGTCAGTCAATATCAAGCTCATATATTATGATATTATTGTATCATGACAAGCCAAACAAGCTTCTCTCTCACAGAGGCACATGAGAAAGACATTGAGATTGGCAGAAATAGTACACAGTGGCTTCTGGTGGATTTATATAAAATGGCACATATTAGAAAAGGTGGCCCAGTAATGAATTTGAGATTGTTAAAAATGTACACAGTGGCTAGTAGGTTTGTGAAAACAAAAACTTCATGCACACATAGGCCAGGGTACATAATTATTGGTTCTCAAAAATGTAGCCCTGGGCACATATCTTAAATAAAAATTCAATAGCAGTCAAAACTTAAAAAACCCAAATTTTTGTAACTCAAAATTGGGCCAAATATGCACAACTTTCAACATTGGGATAGTGTTGTCAATAACATTAAATTACACTTAACTCAACGGTTTGATTTGTCCATATTTGACTCAATCTTGGCTTATAACAAGTCAGCAATTTTATGATTTTTTTTATATTTTATGTATGCTTTCAAACATTTTGCATGACGGTGAAAGATTACCGTAGAGATTGTTCACTCAGATTCGCTATTCTGTGCTACAGAAAGCTGTTTGATTTAGAAGTGGAGTCTGTTTAAGTTGTGCTACGTACATCGTAACACTTTTGTCAGTTTTTTTTTCTGAGAAAACAGAGAGAAACATACATGGCAGAAACAACCTTTCTTGTATTTTTCTCTTCTTTCGCTTCGCCTTTCATCAGACAGCCATACATTATGCAAAATTGCATAAATCACAGGGCATAATCCTCTAACCAACACATTATAGAAACCCTGCTGTTTCACAACAAATCCTGTAATATAATCACCTGTCACGGTGGATAGTTTCAGTTGATGTACAATACTTTATTTTGTTGGTGCTTTATGCCCAGGTCATGTCTCGCAGCGAAGTCACGCTGAAATAATAAGCTGACTGAACGATGAGGCGGTCACAGAAATGCCACGTTTAATCTGTAGAATCAGCCTGATGCTGGAAAATAGTTCATTGTTGATTCTGCTCATTATTTTTTTAAGGATTATGCCACGTTTCCCCATGTGGTCGCATTTTCCACAGGCACTGATGGCTATGCTGGCAGACTGAGTGCATGAAAGGTTATGTGAATATGAATGATTAAAATGATTCACGTATATTCTCTCATAGCTGACACTAGTAATAAAGCGCCATATAATGTGAACCAAATTCCACTTGTAATGCTTGTACCGGATTTAGGTGAGCACCTGCCGTGCATCTTGCTGTTTAGTTATTATCATGCAGCGTGCATGTGATCTGTCTCTGGTAATGCACTCGGTCTTGTAAGGTAAACACGTGGTGTCAATCAATATATAAAATGCCTTCATCTTTTGTAGCATTACTAAACTGTGAAAGTGTCAGAGCCGATGGTTTAAAGAGAATCCTACATGCTTGACTGAGCTGCCTGTGCATGAGCAGTGTGAATGATTTGACACTCAACAAAAATGTTGGCATGACCGTTTCTCAAAGAGAGAGTTTGAAATGAGGCTGCTTTATACTTACATGAGCCTGTACAAAGCATGAGATTTGATGCTGCTGTTCAATTGTTCATTCATTCATTTTCATTTGGCTCAGTTCCTTTATTCATTAGGGGTCGCCACAGTGGAATGAACTGCCAACTCATCCAGCATATGTTATTTTCAGATAAACAGTATGTTTATTTCTATATCTAAATATGTTTATGTGCAAATAATAGCCTAATGTAAAATGTAAATGCAAAACATCAGTAGGCCATTTGTAACTGACAAACGTTAGCCTTTGGCCTTGAAATTTGCCCTATTTTTGATATTCAGTAACAAAAATGTCAGTATTTACACTGATACAATAATAAAAATCTTAAAAATAATATAGTCTATTACAATATAATACTTGCATGTTAATTATTATGCTTAATCAATCAGTGTGATGATTTCAGTGCATTGAGACAGCAAGTGGAGCAACGTCTTTGATTCACTACTCCGGACTGCCTGTCAGTCATCGCAGCAGCTCCATCAGCACAGACCCTAATACGGTTACTCCAGATTTTCTCATTAGTCTCTTATTAATCTCTTATTAATTTGGACGGCCTCATGCATTCGTTAGCAATAATTTGGTGCAGATAATGCACTGTGGCTGGGTCAGGGACTCTTTGCTTTGAAAAAATGATATAAAACCATAGGTAACTATCTTGGTATTTCCTGCATTTTGTGTTTCCAATATTGCTAGCACTGTGACCCAAAATGTTTGTAGCTTCCTTACCCCTGGGTCCAGTATGCTTCAGTCATTACTAATAGCTGCTGAAGGTGAATAAGTGGACCCCCTGTTTCTTTTTTTTTTCTTTTTTTTGTGGAGGATGAATTACAAATTTGTCCATTTGTTTTGGTCAGCCAGGGGATAAATCAAGCTAAAGCAACATGATTGTTCTCCTAAATGTCCACCGCTAAATATTTGTAAAAATACCACGCGAACACCCCCCCCCCCCCCCCCCCCCAACTGAAAAAAGCTTCATTAGAAAAAAGGCTAGACACTTAAAATAGATTTTGTGTGATTGGAACTAACATTCTCAGACTGGTTACAAGAAGTGAAGTAAAGTGCTTTTAGTGAAGAAAAGTTAGTGTGACATATGGACTAAAATAGATCATGCTCTTAAGAAAAGCCAACTCAAAACTCTAATCTGCTCAAAACTAATTGGTTAAAGCAACAGGTTCATTGCTTTTTTTTATTTAATGCTACAGATTCAGATTTAATGCTACAGATGCTGATTCTGATTTTTTTTATGCTGGCAAAGCGATTGCTTAAATATAACAATAATAATAATAATAATAATAATAATAATAATAATAATATATACCGTGTATATATGTATATCTTATCTAAATAAAATATACAAAAAAATGAGAAGCGAAGTTAAATGCAACAGAGAAAAGATGCAAATAGACAGGGATTTATGATTTTCTGGGGAATAAAACAGTATTCAGAAGCAGAAATTAAATAATCACTGTATAATAATAATAATAATAAGATTAATAACAATAATAATAATAATATATAATTTTTTAGTAAATAATTATATAATGTATATTTCATCTTTAGGCTTCAAACTTTATTTACTTTAATTTATTGTGCCCAAATGGCTTAAATTTGCTTTAAATTCTTTCAGCCAGGTCTTACAGCCAACACACATGCAAATAATAAACTTTTCACTCTAAGGTTAAAATCTGAAATTAATCCACTATGTTGTTAACTGTGATGTTTTCTCAACTATAATCTTAACTACATTGCAGATGTGACTATTGCGGGCTTGCATATTTCGATATCGATGCTGAAATGATACATTGTGCAGCCCTAATTCGTGGAAAATATATTAAAAGCAAATTAGTGATTCTAATGTTTGATCCGCGTTTGGGACAGCAGAGAAGGCTTTGTTCGCTTTGACGGCACACCACATTGATCTGTTTGCAATTCACTGGACTGAAAAATGAATTGCAATGTTATGATTGTTTGAAGTACATTTGATACTTAACACTTTTTGTACAACTATGTGCGACAACAGTTTGAATTAATGGCTTTTAGTTGCATGACACATTGCAGCACAGAACGTCTCTTTGTCTGCATTATTTTATTTGTTTCATGTGTCCTACTAGATGAAAAAAGGTTCTCATAAATGTCACATCCTTTTGAATTTTCAAGCAAAAGCAAAAACAAAAACATAAAAGGTATTCATATAACCTTTTCATCTGCAACCCATAAAATTAAGAAAGCCTTAAATCATACCTTAACACAGTGGTCCCCAACCTTTTTATCACCACAGACCAAAGCTTGAAAATTTTAGCGTGGGGGGGAGGTTTACGTATTTTGCTAGGGGACCATCAACATTCCCTCAGAGGATGTCAAACTGACAAAACATTGCTGTAACCCTGATACAAGTTTTATTTATGAAGAAAAAAATGCACCGTGTTTGTCTGCAGTAATTACTCTATCAAAATGTGTATATTCCATAAGTGCAGCGGGGGCTTTGGGTGCTTGAGCAGTTTTCTTGGAGAGAAAGTGCCCCACCGCAAAATGAAAGTGCCGCTCGCAGCGTTCTGAAAGATGTTTTCAACCTGGAAGGTGCGAGCCGCTCCCAATATGTGACGCAATCTGCGCGGCTTATTGGAAATAGCGAACTTGCACAGAAAAGCTGCCATCATTTGCGATCTCCAGCAGTTGATCGTCTTCCTGCACAGACATGCTGGATTCACCTGATTTGTTGACAAATTGGTTGTGGATTCATTTCTTAGCAGTTTGTCAGTCCTTCACTGGGCCTTTTCTCCTATGCAAAGAAACTTTCCAAAGCCGTATGTTTCTTCCTCATTTTGCTAGCTTGGGACTTTTGGTGCTCAAGTGTCCGAGATATAGCCGAGAGAATATGGTCACTTTTTAAAATAAATTATTTTTTTAAATAAAAGATCATTCCAAATGGAAATAATTAATCATTTGATTTCTGCAATTGCCTGGGTTTTGGGCACCACTGCCTTAACACATATAGCTTGTGATCCATCATAATAAAATAGCATGTATGAAAAAATTATCTGCTGCTGTGTGAACAAAGCAATAGTCTATTAATTTTTATTCTATTTTTTTACCCTTTGTAATAATTAAATTCTTTGAAATTTAAGCACCTGCTATGTGGGTCTTAGAACTGCAAGTTAGTTCACGCTGCTTTTGAATAGCACAGTGATTTGGGTTGCAAAAGTAATAATTGTCAAACTTTATTCATAACTGGTACGTTTTTTTCCATTGAGCAACCACCCAATGTGACCAAGATCCCCTGTGTGAGGGTCAATAGATAGCATGCTTTCGATAGTGCAGTCAAAACATAAAGCACAGATCAAGATAATAGGTTTCTATTCCAAATGCAATAGTAGTTGCAGTAGTAGTTTTCATCTGTTCCAGTCTAATGTATTATCGGTAATGGATTGGCTTGATATGCAATCAAAGGCACATGAGAGATGAAACGGAGTGGACAGCGTTTGTGAATGCTAATGTTTAAAGCTTTTGATTTAAATAATGTGATGTTCTCAGCCATCGGGGCTTATTGAGCTCTTGATTTAACAGCAGGGGGTAACGTCTTCAACTCAGTCTTGTTTTCACACTCACATACGTTCGCCCTCACACACACACACGCACACACACACACACATATTGTCAGCTATTGAGCACCTGCTCGGAATACAAACACACCAGGAGCTCACGTATCCTGGCAACAAACTGCACAGTTTCAGAAAGTTCTGGAGGCTGAGTATCCATGCCGAAATCCATCAGGAATAAAGCGTGTGTGTGATGACTTATCAATCAGCAGCCTTCCTGCCCCATTTTGGCTCCGACATAAAACTCAATGAGTGGAAGAAATCCAAAAAAAAGACAAAAAGTTT
This sequence comes from Danio albolineatus, assembly GCA_903798035.1. Classification (NCBI taxonomy): domain Eukaryota; kingdom Metazoa; phylum Chordata; class Actinopteri; order Cypriniformes; family Danionidae; genus Danio; species Danio albolineatus. The sequence goes on along the minus strand of CAIGQQ010033541.1, from coordinate 8,566,288 downwards.
CTATTTTTCCGCAAGCCAAACACACGCAGTATGCATCAGCTAGATGAATTAAAATTGCATGAAAATTTCAGATATGGAAGGCACATTAAACTATAAATTAAAGTAAGGATGTTCCAAATGGGCTGTTTTAACTCAGACCAGTGAGTCACATTAGATGCTGCCTGGATGACTCATATCATTTAATCCAGACAGTTCAAACAAAGAACCCCTTAATTCAAATACTCTGTGTGCGTATAGTGGCTTTTCATCAAGAATAGTTCTTTACATTTAAATCTGTGAAAGCTTTGTTTGAATTGTATTGGTTTGATATATACTGAATAAATTATATTACATATAAATGTTGGATTTGGATTTAGTGTGACATGAATTATGTTTCCTGCAAAGGGAATGTCGTAATGATGGAAATACTTTAATTCATCTTTCCATTTTTAGAGAAGGATATTCAGAACGGGGTTATGCAGATTACAGTCTTCAAAATAAACCTTTAAATAAGTTCAGTTTTGTCTGACTGATTTATGTATTTGGCGCACATCCACTTGCTTGTTATTTGAATTCCTCTTTATATTTGTTGAACATATTTGTTTTTTTTTAATCACAGTTGGTAGTCCATAGCCCCATATTTCCCTGCTTAATAACTTCATTAATTAAAAAAACTGAATTAATTAGTGTCAACACATGCACAACTAGCGTTGTTTACATTATTGCGTTAACAATATTTAGACATTTCTGAGTACTAAAATAAATGACCAATTATCATCTCTCTGATTATTTGTATTTAAATGTTAATGACTTGATTATCCTAGTGGTTTATACTGTACTGTATCATCCTAATTAGTGGTTATGCTAAGGCTGTAAGGGTCAAAGTTTTCAAGCATCAAAAAAAGAAAAGTTGAATACAGCTTTTTTTCTCTCCTGTTTAACTTTGACACCCACTCAATTGCCATTAGATGTAATAGTTTACATTATACACTTCAAAAATATTGATATAGATTCATTTTAATTAAATGTATTGGTATTTTTAGACACAAATCATTAGATGACATATTGACATACAGTACTCAAAATATGAATGATTCAAAATCTTTATACTTTGCTACTATACTTTGCTACTATTTTTCAAACCAGGTTGCAGACCATTTTCATATAATAAAACAACTTATAAAAATAACTTCGCCTGACCGGGTCATTCCCTTATAAATTAGTGACTAAGCTGGAGGATAGTGAGTGGGTGACTTACCTAATTTGTATACTTTTATAACGTTCAAAAATTTATTAATTCATTTTCTTTTCAGCATAGTCCACTTAATAATCTGGGGTCGCCACAGCAGAATGAACCGGCAACTCATCCTGCATATATTTTACACAGCAGAAACATCCATACACACTGATTCACTCACATACATGTACACTACGGACAATTTTAGCTTACCCAATTCACCTATAACAAGTCTTTGGACTTGTGGGAGAAATCGGAGCAACCAAGGGGAAACCCATGCGAACATGGGGAGAACATGCAAACTCTACCCAGCTTATTTTTTAGCTTAAAATTTAAAACAACGTAGACACTTTACTTATACTTACTATATAACTTTTTTTCCAAGATTGTAACTATCTGATTTTTGGTCTTTTTCTGCTACATTTACTCCAAGTATATTTCTCTTTAATTGTCACTTTTAAATGTCTAACCCTATCTAGATTAATGTAACACGTATGTGCATATACCATTACTATTGTAAATTTGATGCTGAAACCAAATGGGCTACTTATGTTTAGCCCTAATGTAGCTATATGTAAAGTATGTCATGCTTTTTTGTGAAACAATAGCAATATTATTGTTTCTATGTCTTTGGGGTATCATCACACCTCATTATTTTATACCACAAGAACCCCGCCAGAGCCATAGAGAACACATATTTCCTTTTTCACAAGAGCGGAAAAGTCCAGTCATCATGTCATCTGTCTTTTCTAAACTCACTCCACTGTACGTGATTGGCCAGAGCTGTAATGAGCTGGGAAACCTCTTTGGCTGCTCTATTGGAGATCTTGCTGGGAATAACTCTAATGAGGGGAGACCCTTCGAAATGGGACACCAACCAAAACCATTGAATGGAAGGAGATCTAATAACAGGACGGGTTAATGTATACCCAGGCGAGTCCATCCATTCTCTTGCAGAGTGCAATAGGCCTTGGCTGCTTAACTACATGTCCAGAGAATGGATTGATGGAGGGAGAGACAGAGAATAGATGGAGACAGTCCAGTGGAGAGAATGAATGAATGAGTGAGCGAGGGAGAACCCGAGGAAAGAGGAGAGAGAAAGTAATAGAGTGTATATGAAGATGGAGAGAGGTGAACAGGTAAAGAGGGAGAGGTGAACGGAGGAAAATTGAAAAGTAGAGATCGGGAGGGATGAGTTAGAAGAGTACGGGGGATTGGAGCATTGTAATTTTACTGAAGTCTTTGTTTGAGAGAGTCTGATTCTCACAAAAGTTTGTGAGGGGGGCTTGTTGTAAATAATGGCTGTAATGAAATATCTAGTGTAATTGGTAATGTTGTGTGAGTCTATCTAAGTTATCTCTCCAGGCATGAAGTAAAACTTCTCATGCTAGGTTCTAGGATTATGATGATATCAACTTTTGTGATTAACCCCTTAGCCAGCACCCCGACGTGGTCGCACTGAGGTGCTATTTTTCCCACATGTCAGTGTTTATAAATAGATTACACCACAAAGTACACAAGTAATCTGCACAAACTATACATCATTCTAAAGCTACAACCCTCAAGCACCCATCGCAGCTAGTTGCTTTTCAATGGGAGGCTTGTAAAGGATGTATTTGCTAAATTTGTGTAAGTTTTACAGAAAATGCTTAATAGATATGGAGTGAATATCATAGTAAAAACAACACACACACGCATTCATTGCAGTACATCAGGGTTTATTTTGAAAGGTAAGAGTCCACAGAAAACATCCCATCGAACACATTTAGTCCACTGACACAATAGTATGGATTATGGATGATTATTCGTTTGTTTAGGTCACCGTTTCTACCGAAGACCTGTTGTTTACCATGGTACTTACACGTGAAAACGGCGTCTTTGTAGTAAAAAGCAAGGCGATGTCATAGCTTACAGTGTTACAGATAAAATAAGACCACAAACTAAAGCCTTTATCACGGTATATGGTTTTATTGCGATTATTAACTAAGCTGGATTATTTTTTATTTTAATAGTTATAACAACAACAAATAAAATAAATATGTTTGGAGGAAACAAATGCTTCAGCAAAGTAAAAATGCAAAAGGATGATAAATTACAATGCACCTTGTCCTAACTGCACCTGACACTAGAAAATAAACGCACGTTATGAATGTGACCAAAAAGGCCGTGGGTTTACAGTTTACAGCAACAATACTACTAGTATAAATCCTAATGCATAAAAATCTATATGACTAAATAAATAAAATACAGCAATTATATTATTTAAGGCCATTAATAAATGAAGAGTGCAGTTTAGGTGCAAAAAACTCTAAAAGCTGACTGAAATGAGTTTTTCATTAATCTATGTTTTTGATCAGTTATTTCATATTAAAGGCAATAAAAGAACCAATTAATTACCATTAAAAGGAAATTACTAACCCTATACTCAAGATTCTGAGAAAATACTTATTTTAGAAGAAAATTTTAAATGACACTTGAACGTTTTGGATCTGGACTCTTCAAATGTTTACATTAATAATGTAATGGAATACATTATGAATAAATTTCTGATAGGGATGGCGGTATGATATACATCTCATATCCTGATAATGATGTACAGTACGTCGCAATATTGCACTTTTAAAATAAATCCAATAAATTAGTACAGTGTACATTACTCGTTTGTGAATATTTTTCACACTTTATTTAGAACTTCAGAGCAAATGTTTGATTAAGAATTCAGAAATATACAATAAATATTAATAAATGATAAAACACTTTTGAAAACTAATGATCCCAGGCCCAACATAAAATAAAGACTGCAATTTTCTCTCCATGCTCTTCATCTCATTTATGCCTTTAGTGTAATATTGCGCTCGATAAAAACGATGAAACAATGAAAAAGTGTATACAATGTATTTTGTAACAACGCAAAGTAAATTTAGTTCAACTCATCTTTATTTGTATAGCGCTTTTACAATATAGATTGTGTCAAAGCAGCTTCACATGCATTATAAAAAATTATAACAGTGTCAGTCCAGTGATAGATGATAAATGATAGAGCATAATATGAAGGGACAGACTTTTTATTTTGTCAATACGATATATTGTCATACAGTATTGCACAGCCCTAGTTACTGTTAGTTTTACTAGTATTAAATGTTACTGATTCATGGTTGAAATCCCTTCTATGGGCCACTGTAGCACAACGTTTGTACTGTTTTTCCATATAAGTACCCCTGATGAGAATGCCGACAATTAATTGAGAAGGATTAGTTAACAAAGTCATTTAAACATAAAATGTCTGAGATTCTGTCTTTAAAAGAATAATGTGCCTTCCGGTGTTTCTGAAAATGTGAAATGATGTATGGGTGCTACAACCAAAAGCCTATTTAATGGCATTTTTTGATGAAAAACTTGGGTTAACACGGACTAATTCTATTATGAATTACCGCTCAAATGTCAAACTGTTCATTACTACAGAACTGCGATAAGAATGGAAAAGTGAGGGATGAAATGAGGAGGACAGGCCGGGGATAAAACACTGAGATATAGAATGGGAAGAAGATGGAGGTGAAGATAAATAGCTGTTTTCTCCAGAGCATCTGCTCTTACAGTCTCATCTGCTGACATCTGTCCTCAGTAACTATCAGCCAGCTGCTCGTGTTCTCCAACCACCACATAGCCCTTTCTTTTCCACTCACTTGCCGTCTTTAATGTTGCCTCTAACTATATTGCCAGTTTCACTGCTGCCATCCAGGCCTTTCTCCTTCTGTCCTCTATTCCAATTCAATTTACATACTGTTCCAAAGCAGCTTTACAGAGAATAGTCCCTTACAAACTCCCCAGTGAGTAAGCCAAATGTCGTACACTAGCAAGGACAAACTCCAGACGATGTTTAAGGAGATGTGGAGAGAGAGAGAAAAAAAAAAGACGAGGAGGAACCCAGACTAAACTGAGGAAGCCTGTTTTCTTCCATGCATTTGTTTACTCGTATATAAATAAGCCATATCGCATTAATGATAATTGGTTCATTTGTTGTATAATGACTACATACGAAACAGTATGGGATTTGTAGATTGTAGTGTTGTTGTTGATGGACAACAGGGCTCCTGGCTACTGTTTGAGAGCAGGTTCTGCAGATGGTGGCACAGACACATGATTTGGTAGCACAGCAAATGTAATATTAATTATATATTATATGTTTTGCCTGCTATAAAAGAGCATTTGACAGTTTGAGTTGGGGGATGGAGATGTTGGAATTGACGCAGATTGAACAGACTGTTCATTAAATCAAACAGTAACATCTGTAAAATGGTAGCATTTTCATAAATTTGTAGATCAGGCATACAGTAGCATCTCATTAGCTTTAATTTAGTGCAATAAAAATTATATGGATTTTGTCATCAAAGGGAAAGCATTTAATTTTAATTAGTATTATAAGTAACCACAACTCTCAAACCATAAAATGAAAATTCTTTTTGTTACATGTTCACTGGGGGAAAAAATAAATATATAAAAATAATTCCTATTTTAACTTTAATTTAAAGTATAATAAAAAAAAGATTTTTTTTAACATTCAGCAACAAAGCAACAACAAAATGACTAAACTATAAAATATTTCTAAAAGACGACTAAAAGATTTGATCAAAACGGAAAATCTAAAATTATAATTAAAAACAGCAACATTAGTGCAATTAAACCACTGTAAACAAAAAATAAATAAATAAATACGAATGCACAAACACTGATATGGCTTAATAACTAAAATGATATAATTTTATATTACTCCTTAATAAATATGTACTAATAATATATAAATGTGTTATTAATAAGTGTGTTTTTAATATATAAAATCATATAATACAGTATGAAAATCATTTATAATTAATCTATGAATTAATTTTGGTAAGATATCACTCAGTAAGCCAATAAGTTATCACATACACTGCTCTGTTTGAGCTAGGATGTGCATGAAAAACGTGTTGACAAGTATATCTTTTGAATTAGTTTCTCCTATATTGTTTGTTTTACTATAAATCCAAAATGAACATAAACTTGTTGTCACATTAGAGCAATAAAAAGCATACAGCAATGAGAAAACAGAGCTTTCTGCTTGGTCTTAGACTTGAGAACAATAAATTGCAGTGAATAAAGCACTTACAGTAATGTGGTACTTGCTTGGTGATTGACACAAACTCAATAGCAATCGTTCATGAATTCAGTTCACTTTTAGGACTTTCTGTGCTTGAACAGTCAAATACACTGAAATTATGTCAAAATGCCTGTCTTGGTAAGGATTCCTATAAACGTGGTTATGTCAAGTCACACTTATCCATCTAGCACTTCATATAGATTTTCTTTTGCCCCGTTATAGTAATAAAACAATGAAATAAAAAAAATAATAACATTTGGAAAAGATCAGATCAATCTATTAGACATAAACGATGAATAGGTGTGTGATAATACTCTGTAAAGACTCAATACAAATTATGATAATGAATAATAGTCACAATATTTTAGTTATGTAAATAAGAGATTATTATTTTTATTAGTATTGTTATTATTGTTATCATCATCATCATTATCATTATTATTATAAATCTAAGACATGAAGTAAATAAAATAAATCAAAGTAAAATGTTCAATTTAATTCAACGGCATTATAAGTTTGACTTAGCATGGTGCGCTAGTCTTGAACTTGGTCCTGGCACAGGGCAATGGGTGAATACACAAAAAAAATCCATGATTCTGGAGCTAAATTATGAATTATGTTAGACAAGTTTGCTTGCGCTCTATTACTGACTGAATACAATTGACTACATTTTTACCCGTAAAATCTGTTTTTTGGCATTATCCCCCCTTGCATTATTAAACATTATATTCAATGGTATAGACAGTGGTCTAATGCAGTATTGCTACTGGAAATCCATTTTCTCTTTTTTTTCTCCTCACATTCATGCTGCATGCAGGCATTCCTTGAGTCTCTCAGAAGTCTCTTAGTGCTTGCTATTGCCCACCTTTCTTTGACAATGTGCTTACATGATCAGAATAAATCTAAAAAAAGAAGAAGAAAAAAGGACAAAAACAGACTTGTTTGCTGTGTGATGATTTGTAGCACGTTTGCTGATGAAGATCTTTTCTGTGTGCTGGCATTTAATTTTTCATTTTCTTAAATTGCAGCACATTAAGCTCTCTCGGCCACCGTATTATTGTGCTTTTTCGGAAGATGTTTATTTGAATAGATTCCTTTTATATTTTAATTTGATACCTTTATGAGTTTAACTTTTTTTAATTTTAAAGGAATGGCTTTGAAATGGATGGACAGAAACGGTGGCTAAGGGGTTAGCAAGGTAGCCAAATAAAAAATAATTAGTTTAATTCTATTTACTTTATTGGGTTGAATATAATTAAAGCTCAGTCTTAGATAAAACTAACCACCCTGCATAAAGCTAAATCTATTGTGATGTAACACCATATTGTTACAACCCAATACTGTATACAATACAACACAGTACAGTATGATATTAGTGACAGACAAGAGAAAACGCCCACGTCTCTTGACTGAATATCTTTTAATATAATAAAGATCAGTGTATTAATAATACTTTTTTATATTTGATGTTTTGCAGTATTTCCTACTTGAATGCTGCTATTTTTCTAGTTTTGCTTCACACTTAACCTTTCATTTTACCTTCTTATATTTAATAACAACATGAAGGAATAATAGAAATAGCTATATTACAACATATAGCAGTAAAGTTTTGTTTTGCAGGTGTTGAAAAAGACTGGAAAAGGCACGTGTGTACAGTTGATGGCTTGCCAGGGTTTGCAGAAATGGGCATCATAGAAGTTTGTGAACCTCGGGATGGGTTCCCAAGGTGGAGGTGGAGGAAAGGAATATAAAATAAGGATATTTCCTCTCTGAAGGCAAATAATGCATAGACGCTCCTGGTCCTAGCATACAGATTGATCCAGTTAGTGAACACCAGGGCGTCTGGCCCGCATACAGAAGATGGAAGTGAACTGAGTGTATTTTGATAACTGAGAGAGCTGGTGCCGCAGGTTTGAAATGTGTCTCTGTCTCTCTGTCTTTGTGAGAATTTGTGTGAGTTTGGTGTTAGTAGGTGTGCGGAGTCGCCAGTAGCACACAATGGCACACTCTGATGAGTTCTGCCTGTAATTTCCTGCCTCCTAAATTGCCTGTCTGTGTGTGTGCTTGTGTGTGTGTGTGCATGTGTGTGTGTGGCTGAAATTACCCTCTTCTCTCTAATGAGGGACTCAAAATGATGAAACAATGAACTTGGACACAGAGGAGCAATAATTACAGAAACAGATCAACAGGTGCAGCAAGTTACAGGCATTACAGGTATGCCTGGTACAGTCCTGCTGCGTGTGTGTTTATGGAAATGAGTGTGTATTTGTAAACGTCATGAAATGCTCAGTTAAAAAGAGTATGTATTATACTGACTGCAGTGGAAATATAAACTACAGATTCAAGTTTTTTATTTGTAGTATTCGACTTTTTTTTAATTGTTCAACAGTCAGGAGAACACCTTACATAATAATAATCACAGTATTCCATAGTCACCACAGTTACAAATTCAGCCACTTATCATGCTTGTTAACGTACATTTCTAATCAGCCAATTACATGGCAGCAACTCAATGCATTTAGGCATGTATGGTCAAGACAATCTGCTGCAGTTCAAACCGAGCATCAGAATGGGGAAGAATAGTGATTTAAGTGACTTGACAGGCTGGTCTGAGTATTTTAGAAACTGCTGATCTACTGGGATTTTCACGCACAACCTTCTCTAGGGTTTACATAGAATGGTCCAAAAAAGAGAAAGTAACCAGTGAGCGGCAGTTCTGTTGGTGCAAATGCCTTGTTGATGCCAGAGGAGAAGACTGGTTTGAGATGTTTGAAAGGCAACAGTAACTCAAAATAACCACTCATTACAACCGAGGTATGCAGAAAAGCATCTCTGAACACGCAACACGTCGAACCTTGAGGTGGATAAGGTACAGCAGCAGAGGACCACACCTGGTGCCACTTCTGTCAGCAAAGAACTGGAAACTGAGGCTACAATTAGAACAGCTCACCAAATTTGGACAATAGAAGATTGGAAAACGTTGCCTGGTCTGACGACATTTGGATTAAAGAGTCAGAATTTGGATCCATTCTGCCTTGTATCAATGATTCAGGCCGGTGGTGGTGGTGTAAAGGTGTGGGGGATATTTTTTTGCCACACTTTGGGCCCATTAGTACCAATTGAGCATTGTGTCAATGCCACAGCCTACCCTAGTTTGGTTTCTTGAACATGACAATGTGTTCACTGCACTCAAATGGCCTCTACAGTCACCAGATCTCAATCCAATAGAGCACCTTTGGGGTGTGGTGGAAAGGGAGATTCGCATCATGGATGTGCAGCCGACAAATTTGCAGCAACTGCGTGATGCCACCATGTCAATCTGGACCAAAATCTCAGAGGAATATTTCCAGCACCTTGTTGAATCTATGCCACGAAGGCAGCTCTGAAGGCAAAAGGGGGTACTAGTGAGGTGTACCTATTTAAGTGGCTGGTGAGTGTTGTTTTGATGCTTGAAAAACAATTTTTTGTCTTTTGTTTTGTTTTTGAACCATACAGTATTTGTCATTTTAGCTTTGGTTTGGGCTGCTCACAAAACACATTTACAGTTCAGATGGGACATATTATCTTTGTCGATTTTACACACAAATATTGCACATACACTTTGACTCACGCTCTTGGGGCCATAAAAACACAATGTCATTATTTAGTGCTCTTATGCACAGCAAGGAAAAACACCCTAAAGCAACACACAGAACTTTCCTCACATAATTCTCACATTGATTTTGAAGTGCTGGCTATGAAGGCCAGTTGGCTTGTGTTTTTATATGTGTGAAGACATACAAATCTCATACCTATGAACATATGAGCCCATGAACCTCCAGGCTATCACATAATCAATTTTAATGGAGTGTTAGATTGTTTTGACAGTTTGGATCAATACTGTTCCCTAATCCCTGTATTCCTATGCAGTTTCCTAATTAGTGTTGATTTGTGTTATGAAGAGTCTATGAATATTTGTCTGCTCTGGTTCCTTTATAATTTGATTCTGACCCTTTTTTTTTAATACGTTTCTTTTTTAATGTAAGATTTAGCCTTGAGTCTTCTTTCTTTATTTCTTTCTTACTTTTTTACCAAGAACTGAACTGAAGACATGAAAGCATGCCTCTGTTTAACTACACCTCACTGTTATCCATTTATTACACTTGCCAAGTCTCTTCTTTGTGTTTTTGATTGAAATTCTCTGAAAAATAAGAACGGATATCATATAAAATGGTATTTAACGTTTTGTTTCATTAAGGTTTACAAAGATATTTGCAGGTCTGTTTAATGCCATTAGTTTGTGGAAGACTGTTCTGTGCCTATTTCGTTTCATAACTGCTGACTTCAACATCACATTATCATATTATATTGTATAAGTTTATTCTCTGCATCGATTGAATTAATTCAATAGTTGAGCTTAAAACATGACTCAATTAATGAGGAAACATTAAGAGTGTAATTAAACAGGCCATCAAACAATACGGATTGAATTTTATGTCAAAATTGTGTGTAAATGTGAGGATAGTAGATTTCTCATCCACTTACCTCGCAGATGTAATAGAAAATATTATTCAGTGAAAGAAATGGTAACTTTTTTTTTTTTTTTTTTATCTCTGTGGCGCTACCTACTCATAAATACTCATTAAAGCCATATGCCATAAGCCTTCAGCTCTACACATTTAAAAGCTTGAGAGAAGCATTTGTTGATTGGAGGATGATTAATTAAACCTCATCTGTGAGTGGGTTTTTCCAGAGGCTGAGTTGTGATATCTCATAAAAATAAAATACGGCAATGCATTGCTTGCAAAATGGCAAACAGCTTTGTTGCCTCTTCAGGCATTTATTGGTATTTTGTGAAAAATTAACAGCATCTTAAATTACATCCGTAATCTCTGGCTGCTTAATTTATATTTCTGGGTATTAATAATGTCTGCACACATGTTTTTTCATGCATTAGCAGCCATTTTGATTTGTACAGCATCAACACTGATAGAAATTAAACCTTTTTTTATAATGTTATAGACAGATTGTACTTTATGATAAATACAAAGCTACTAAAGTATAGCTACAACCTTGAAAGAAGTTTTCTTGATTGCTGACACACAAGTCATGAAGCAGTTTACTCTGTTATAACAACTTTAAACACAATCTCAAAACTATACACCAACTTGCAGAAACCTCAAAATCCCAAAGAAACATTCTAGTCAAGAACATATTCTCTTCAGTCAAACTGATGCACAAACCTGACAAATACACAGACTACTGCACTGCCTAGAAAACACCAGTGGGATCAATTCAAAACACTCTTACTGAAACCTCTTTCGGGTGGTCTGGAGTCAGTGAAGGCACAATAAATAGGCAAGCATTTGGAATATATATATTTTTAAACTACATAACTATAATACACATACACTTTCCAAAAACATGTAAATTGATTGTAAAGTATTACAATTGTAAATTGTTATTGTAAAAACTGTACTGAGTGTGAACTTAGTATGCAACAAAAGACAAATTGCTCTCAGTGCACTAAAACTCACATTCAGCTGAACTTATTAGCCAGCTTCCCTCATGGCCCGTAGAGAAAATTTTTATGGAAATATATGCAAATTACTTTTGTGAGAATATATGACAATATAATATAGTTCATATTGGGATGTCACATAAAATATCATGTGTGTGTGTGTGTGTCTCTGTGTGTGGATCTCTGTCAGTCTTTAAATTACTTAAAGCAAACAATTCATATTAATTAATTAATTCATTTTTTTTCGGCTTAGTCCCTTTAATAATCTGGGGTTGCCACAGCGGAATGAACCGCCATAATTCATATAACAAAAGTTAAAATAAAATGTAATGTTGAAAGCACTTTAAAATTAAATCAAATCCTGTTAAATGTATTTAATTATCTGATGTTTTATTCAAACACCACCGACCTGTTCGGTATTCTATAAACCTAAAAGGATTTTTTGAACATTTGTATATCTCTAAAGTCATTTAAATGTAAAGAGGTTTGCATTTGTGTTGCTGTCAGTACCTTGATGTTTTATGTTTCGATGTCTATTTAAACACAGAGCATGTATACGTGTGTATTAGAACCGTGCTTTATGACTGAATACCCACGAATACTAATGAGCTCATCTGCTCAAACATGAATTTTTATGAATTCTTCTTTGAGAATCTTCTTGTTCCAGACCACAAAGCCACATGTGGCTCAAATAAGTGGCTGACAGAAGTGATTGTAATGTGGTAGCTGAGGTGATTATAATTAGCCTTCATCACGCCTCATCTCTCTCGTTGTTGGACGTCAGGTCACCTGTAATGTTACACAAAAGCGATTGATGCTTGATTTGCTTCCTCTTCATCAGACACCTCAGATAACTGGCATACCAGCAGCCCAGCGATCAGGTCAACCGATCAACAGGGCAGACAGCTGGTCATGCATGTGCTTTTCTGCCCGCTTTTCTGTGATGAGAGAATAATAGTGGACTTCTGTCTGATCTGGATTAGCACTTATTATAAGATGTTCTGTCTCTCGCTTGCGCTTTCATTCCAGTCCATTTTCTTCTCAGAAGTAATCACAGAGTGACCAATTTGAGGTCTTTGCATAGTCTGCGTTAGAGATGTGCCTATCAGAACCATTTTGTCATTTTCTTTTTCTTTTCTTTCTGTCCATCTTGTCTTCGTTGTCTCTATGGCATAAAGGAATAGCATAATACGGTTGCGAGTCTTGTTTTAGAGCGCTAAATATAATGTACATGCTAATTGGGGCAGTACTCTGTACTCACCCAGAATAAAGGGTGCATCGTTTAACATTGGGGTTGTGTAGTGTAATTGATCATATTTCAGGGCTCCAGGCTATCATTTGTTAGCACTGAGACCAGTGTCAGTAAGTTTTGCAGATGGTGGCACCAACACCTGATTCTGTAGCGCCGCGGATATTGTAAAATCACAATTGTGGTCTCTTAAAAATGCACATTCGACAACAGCTTGAGTTGTGAATAGCAGGTGTGTGCAATCCAGATGTAATTTCACAATTTAAAATTCTTATGGCCTCATCTCACACATTTTTAGACCCCTGTAACCACAAGATAACCAGCTTATACCATAAAAGTGGGGTAACTTTTTGCATTCTATGTCAATATGAAAAACGGTAATCTCACATTAGGTACAATACAATCTATGCACAATTTTGACAAAATACTATATAATACAGTATATGCAAAAATTGGAGTGTTGTCCAATTCTTGCTGGATGGTTGTTTTTCATTTCAAGGTGTTCTTAGTCTAACTATTCATTTAAATACTGAGCAATATTAATTACATACATGTATGGTTAGGTTTAGAATCTAGTATAAGGTGATAGTATAGGGTTAGTTGCATGTGATAATACATAATTAAGTGTAATTATATAGGGCTACAATTAACAATTATTTTGATAATCAATTCGTTGGGTGATTCATTTTTTTTATTAAATGGATAAATGTTTTTTTAAATTTCATGTTTTGCTTATTTTAAATGTATAAACCTTAAATCATACTTTATAATGTAAAGCTACATATTGAGTTTAATGATTTGTAATTTTGAACCTTAAATGAAATCAAATCTTTGTGTTGAATAGCAAAACTTTTCTAAATGTCCTAAATGTTACATGATATTTTATGTGATGTCCCAATATGAACTATATTATATTGTCATATTCTTGCACATTTAATTTCCATATATTTCCATTAAAATATAAATAATCAAAAAGCAAAACAAGTGTTGTACTCCTATTATATTTACATTATGAAATGAATACATAAACATGCGGACAATAGGATATTAAGCATTAGAATTTGTAAAATATCAAATATAATAAATAAACTACATTTTGAATTTCTTTGTGAAACGGAAGTAGAAATCAGAAGAATAGGTAATAACTTTCACAGTTCAGTGCACAAATGTAATGCTATTAGCATTAGTTAAAAACCACAGCATTAAGTAAATGTAAAAAAAAAAAAAAACCTGCTTCTGTTGTTTGCTGATTTTAAATAGGTGGTGTCTCACTCTATTTGCACTGTTTAATGTAAGCTAATTTAAAGTAGCTGTGTTTAATTATTCATCAGAGTAGTCACTCATTTGAAATGGACCAAGAAAGTTTAGATCATCCTCAGACAAGTATAGATGTTGTTCAATAGATTTAGGACAACTTTTATGAAAGGTTTTAGTCCACGTGAGATGTTGACTATATTGCTCATGAGGTGATGTATAGCACAACTGAACTGATTTAGCATGAATGTCCCAAATCAGAATCAGAAAGGGCTTTATTGCCAGGTATGTTCACACATACAAGGAATTTGTTTTCATGACAGAGCTTCTACAGTGCAACAGAATTACAGAGACAAGTTTGGACATATGGACAAGTTAGGAAGCACTTAAAATATACCAATTTGTCACAATGAAGATGACTATGGTAAGCGTTTTCTATGCTAGAAAAGCTTAGTCTTGCATAGCATGTCTTCTTAAAGGCATTTAATGCTTTTTCCTGCCACCAGTTCTGTACCGTCCATTGCGTGAGTGACTGAATCGTGTCGTTGCGCTCCTTAGTCACATGAGCAGCCCAACTAATCAACAGCCATTGACATTCAATTTCATTAATGATAATTATTGATTTTGTAAATTAGTTGCGATCCTATTACTATATGAAGTACATGAGGAGTGTAACAATGGCACCTTAAAATAAAGTAACAATCATTCGAAGCAAGATCCACATGGTGTTTAAATGTACAGTATGTTTATTAATCCATAGAATGAAACGCATTCAGTGACTGACAACTAATAACAGAAACGCATGGACTTTTATACACAGCATAAAGCAAATGGCTGACAATCAAACAAAGTTACAAGGAAGCAGAGGCAGATACAGGGGAACTAAGGGAAAGAATATATTAATAAATGTAATACAACATATATTACAATATATAATACAGTTCATTATGAATTTTCCACTTTTTCTGCCACTGATTCCTGTTAGTTTTACCACAGTAGAATCATGGTAATAGTTGGTGATTTATAGGAGAGTAAAACCTTCAGATTTCATTGTTGTTGCACAATATTCTAGCTGTTTTTCTTGTCAGTTTTATAACAGAACTGTTTTATTTGATTCCTATCAGAGAGCTCTGCATCAAATTTGTACCCTTCTCCCTGAATTTCACAGCACTGTTTAATGGTCATGTAAATTACTGGACTGGCCAACACATTTGTCTTAACTTTCACCTGCCGTATGGTCTTTTTCTTTAAACAGATGAATGTGAAACCGATGTACAGTACATCTCAGTGTTGTTTCATTCCCCTTTTGGCACATTCAGCAATGTATCTCATATGCAACAGTATGTCATTGTTTATCAGTTTGGCAAATCTGTAGTGGCACACATGTGATCTGTAAAAACATGTACTCACACTTACTGGAAAAAGGGGACAGAAAATGTGACCAATTAGTTACATTATGGTTCTCTGCCGGTTTATAGGATTTACAGTAATCTGCAAAAACGAACCAATTTATGATGTAAAAATAAGTTACTTTTACTTGTAAATATGAACAAATATAATGAATCAACCTTGGATTTAATAAGAAACCAAATCTGCTAGGTTGACTGGCCATTAGTTAGACCATATTTGACACACCCATAGAAGGCCAAATGATTCAATGTGTTACTTTTAACCCAAAGCTTTAAGAGTGTATAATCTGCAGTCTCTGAACCAATTTGATTGCTTACATCCATAAATGTTTTATGCTACGTATTCTTCCAACTGGTAATCGGCATATGTAAACTGGCATATGTTTTAAATACTATTGTGTAAATTTGCATCTCAGACCAAAACAGATAATCAAATTCCACACAAGAATGGCTACTGTAGCATTGCTTTTGAGAGAACAAGTATGTGAACTTAGTTTCCTTAAATTCCCAAACATGTTATGGCAATATTAATACTTAATTAGTGTCAAAAACATTATGCACAGCATATTTATTATTGCCCATGTATTTGTTATAAGCCATATTCTGAAAACAATGTGTCTGTATCTTTTTAATACATCTAAAATTTTGCAGGAGCATTTATTTTTGTAGCCTAAAATGACAGAATTTGTGATGGATTTTCTCAAAACTTATGACATTATCTCCTTCAGTTCTTCAAACTCCTTGAGAGAGGGTAATATAGTCAAACACAAGCTGCATTCAGCTCCATGTAGTCGGTTTTTGAGGATTCTGTGTTGTACTTCCTTCACTGTATATCGTATTCTCTCTTGACATTGTGAATGCAACTAATACAATATTCTTCTTTATCTCACATACATTCATGGTAAAATTGTGGATTGGGCTGCCTGCGGTAATTTAACAGAAGATTATTTTGAGACTGCCAGAAATAGCTAGGTGTTCTAGCACTTCAAGAACAATTTTAATTTCAGACCATAATGTGCATGTAATCGGCAGACCGGATGGATATCTTGTGATGTTTTAAATAATTCACTTTCTTTTTTGTGATCTGTCACCTGAGGTAAATGATCAGTCTTGTTCTTTTGAGCTTTTATGCTGCCTTTCTTTGTGACAAGATGATGTTTGAAACATCACCAAATTGTCAGGTAAAGTTTTTTTTTTCTCTCTTTTTCCAACAGCCAGATTGATTTCTTGTTGTTTGAAGATTTTTCATCATTCAACCTGGGGAAGATTTCCAAACACTGGGAAGAAAGAAGTGATGTAACGAGTGGTGTCAAAGTACAAAATCTATCTTTCATTTTGCAATGACCTGAAGGGCTGAAAATCATCAGAGGTTTTCTCAAGCCACTTGTCAATACTTGTCATATCACATACCAACAGTGGGGACACCCAGTTAACACTTTTGTAATATTATAATATTTTAAACTCAATGTTATAATGTTTATTGTATACATCTTTTTTTGCATTGGTATAATGCACAATATATAAGTTAAAATTGTGCTTAACTGTGAATTGTTCAGTTTGATTTAAAAACAACCCGTGCTTATGGGTTATGTGTGTGGATATTAATGTTGTCAAAGAAAATGCAAGTAACAAGACTATTCATTCATGTGAGATTTTTCTGTATGTTGAAAGAAAACACATGATTGGTTCTGAATGTAGGGTTTAGTGAAGTGCTAAATGAGGGCACTAGGCATGGGACCATAACCGTTTTAAAGGTTTTGGAAAAGTCAAGGTTTTAAAATCGTCAGATTTTTCTGCTAGACCGTTCCTAAGGTTTGTGTAATATTTGTTATTTACGTTTTTTTTTAAGGACAACAGTATTTCCAGCAGAAAAGATATCCTAATATGCCGCTGTAAATTGTAAAGAAATCTGTTTTTGAAACTATAGAGGACTGCAGAAGTCAGTGATTCATTTGAATTATTTAGCCTGACTTGAAATAAAATATCTTTTTTTATATATTTCAGAGCAGTAATCACAATACCGTGAAATCGTGGAACCTTGATATTTTTATCCAAGGTTATCATACCATCAGAATCTTATACCGGCTCATGCCTAGAGAGCACAGGTTTAAATTAATGTTTTGATAACAATATTTTTTAAGAATTAAAAAATTCTGATGTTCATTAAATGTTTATAGTTTCTTTTCTTATTGTTTCCTTAAATATATTGTTCAGTGGAGTCCAGAAGTCTAAGAAAGACCACTAATGACAAAGCCCCTGTTTTGCATTTTGCAATTAAATGCAATATTTCCATGACAGATTTCATGGTAGCAGAGTAATTTGAGTGTAAGATGAAATGAAAAAAATGAACTCGATCTTCTTAGCAGTTGGTATTTGAAGATTGGCTTTAATTTAAGCTGTTTGCACAAGTTTGTGTATAATAAAATCCAGCATGACTTGATATGACCCAAAGGGGATCTTGTGCTTCAGCAGAAGCAATAAGTGTATGTCACATGATTAACGTTATCAAGGTTTTTAAATGTGCTTGTTAATTTTTTTTTTTTCTGAGATTTATCTGTTTATACGTATACATTCGAGCTTCAGTTTTTGCAATGCCGTTTCACCGAACATTTTATTTTGAACATCTGATAATTCTGGTCAACAGATTGGCTCAGTGGTTCCAGGACAACCAAATAAACCGTCTCACTATTTGCATCACACTGTGTTTAATGTGTTAAATGGCATGGACTAGACATTGTAATTTGTGCATATAGTGTTGAAACCTATTAGCAACAAAGGAATTTCCCTACAACAGTCTTCTTTTAATGCCTAAATGATGCATTAGTAATAATTGCTCCAGGCTAGATACAACTTCTTTGTGCAATCTTTGGCAATTCCTGAGAATTAGCAGCCCACTCTCAATGAAACAACATTTACAGCTCATTTCACACTAAATACTAACGTTGACTTCATGAACTCTAGAATTGCACGTCTCAGAGAGAGAGAAAAAATGAGAGTTTGAGTGTAGAGAGGGAAGAAAGTGGTAGAATAGTGGGATAATGAGGTAGAGAGTGTGTTCAGCTTGAATACATTAGCATGCTAGATCAGGGAAAGTGTCTGCTGAAGTCAATGTGTCCTGTGACTGAGGTCTTGTGCCCTGGCTGTTTCCTTTGTAGGGCATAAAAGTGTAGTTGCTGCTGAGGGAACTTTGGATACATTTGTGTACTATTCATACCAAGTGATTTTGGAGAGCAGCATATTGTTTTATCTGCTCATATAAATTCAAACTGCACATATGTACTTGTATAGTTCTATTCAGAAATAATTCTACCCAGTTATTATGTACTGATGTCATTTATCACATATGTGTTAAATGGCAGTAGCTTAGTATGACGAGGGGGGGGGGGGCAGTAATTAAAATGCTCCAACTACTTAAGCAGATAACTGCACAGTTCACTGCTTGTGAGTTTTCACGACAGTCTTTCACTGACTAGGAAAATCTGTAAACTCGCTCTCTCACTCAGTGGCCCCTTTGACCTGCTGGGGTGTTTGTGAGGTAATGTTGTATCTCCTCTCTCAGCTGTTACTACAATAACGTTATTTGTGGATCCAGTCACGAGCGTGTCTGCAGAGCATTTAGCATCAGTGTTCATGTCACTGTTTGCTGAACAGCGCCAGAGCCGTGCTAACCTCCAATCACTGCCCTTTCTGTTAAGCGTGTGACCAATCATAGGCATTTAAAAACTCACACAACAACTCTCAAAAAGCAAGCGGGAAACTTACATTTGTTTATTTGCTATAAATGCTTATGTTGTTCTGTGCGTGTACTTTTAGTTTTGATTGATACATTCAAAACGAGTGCTTCTTTGAGCATGTACAATTAAAGATACAGTACATATATCTGAATGCTTGTATTAAAGGACAACGTTGTCTTACAAATAATATATAAATATATTTATAAATTATACATTTTAATATTAGAGTTATTGTGTTGCAAAGTAAAATGCCAAATTGTTTATGGAAAGCATCGTCAGTGCACTGTGAAGCACTAATTGACTAATTGAACCAAATTGATGGTATGATAAGCGTAAACGAAACGAAATGTGAGACCAGTGTAGGTTCACACCTGTAAGTTCTATAGACCTCTAATAATTTATTAATACACGTGTGTATGGTACACAGTGTAGTCTGTATATTCTGTTATAGTAAAATATGATAAATATTCTTACAAAGATCTAATCACGCTGCTTGTGGACAAAATGTGATTATTATTTTTTATTTTTTTTTGACAAAGCAGTTTGATTGAACGATACAGTACTGACTCAAAAACTTGTGTAATTAATGAAAGAATCTGCATTTGAACAAATATCTTGAATGAATGACTTTAGGTCTAACTAGTGTACCTTGTGTCCTTTTAATTGCAATAGCTTAGAATAATACTTAAAGTTCCTTTTCACAAAATTTGCCACAGCGTTGCTGTGAGGGTTGGGTTTAGGGGTAGGGGTGGGGTAAGGCCATATAACAAGCAATTTCTACAGTATAAAATACATTACTTTATGGAGAGTTCTCTTAAACCACATATATAAAAGCATATGTGTGCATGTGTTTGTGCTAAATAAAAGGTAGCGAAAGTTATATTATGTATTTTTAAAGTTCTTCAGGAGATTTATAATGTCTATATTGTTTGCTTAAGAGAAGGATGACGTTCATTGAATGTCGTCGTTGTATTGGCCCCGTTCTCTGGGAAAACAGGCATATTGAGGCTTACAGTATTTCTTTATTTGTTTCTCTGGTCTTTTGTGCGAATGTGTATTTCAGAAGAAGACAGCCATGGTTTTGTTGTGACAGTTCTTTTCATTTCTGTCCCACTAAGACTCCAGAGATGTCCTATACCACTCTCCTGGGATATTCATTTTTATCACTGTTTGTTATGCAGATCTTTCAACAGCAGTGTTCATTTCTAGTTACAGCACAAGTGTGCTGTATGAAACCAGCCATTATATGTCTTTCTTGTTCTCTCTTTTTCTCATTGTTGTCAGTTTCTGTTTCCATCTCATTTTCATTCTTGTCCTCTGTTTCTCCTTTTCAAGCCTCGTAATTAAAAACAAAAAACAAAAAAACAGACCAACATGTTTTGTTAGATAGCTACTGTATGTGTAGTTTAATATAGCCATCTGTTAAGAATAAAATGCTTTTAGATCTCATTCAGTAATGTTATTGGAATGTTACTTGAGAAATTAATCATGCTGTCTTCCACATTGTCATTTACATTTATTACATCGAAAGGATTGTTGTGGGTTGAATTCAGAACAACAAACAAGACAGTTTTATTAGAATCCTTCATTTGTGTTTTAATATCTGTGACAAAAGCACAGCTAAATAAAATGAGGAAGAAAAGAAAAGAGCTATACTGAAGTTTTATTTCTTTTATGCCACGTCTGCACTTACCTCGTCTGAACTACATTATTAGTATCTGCTGCCAACCTTGAATCCTCCCTGAACTCAGATTTGTTCTTGCAGTCTGTGTTCATGTGGTCTCAGCAGTCCTGTTTAATTCTTCCGAATACTCTGCAGTCAAACCCTCTGTTCTGAGGATGAATTGTTTGGAATTAAAAATGAATGTAGTGTATAAGCAAGGGTCAAACTGCTACAGAAACTCATTCGTCTTCCATGTGATGTCATCAAAAAAGTGCTGCAAAAAGTGACGGTGCAAAAATGATAATGAAGGAAACTCTGCTGAAATTGAGATGTTATCAGGTTATTCTCTCCTTTACACTTTTCTCCCTGTAAATTGATAACCATATTTAAATATGGGAGTGAAATCCCGGAATTGCTTTCAAAAAGTAGATGATTGACACTATGGTAATACAGCAAAGTTCCAGCATAAGCATTTTGCATTTACACATTTAGCAACTTTTATTCATGTTTAATACCCATGACACACACCACTAGGAAGCAGTTGGGGATCAGTGCCTTGCTAAAGGGAATCGCCTCAGCCAAGGTATTCACTCATAAAACGTACAATCCCTGCTGGTGTCGTGACTCAAACCTGCAACCTTTGGTTCACAAGTTCAGTTCTCTAACTTTTTGGCCACTGCTGCCCCTAGTAATATCAGATTTTTATTATTTATTTGTTCATGGCAACTACAGTGTAGTCAACATTTAAAGTGAATCAGAAAAGTTCATCAAAGTTTCCCTTAGACAAGAATGCATACACGTTTTAATTTTAGGACAGCTTTTGTTCAGTTGTTTAGTTCGGTTCCACACACACATTATGGTAAAAAATCCATAAATGTGTTTGTCCTTGCTGTTTTCAAGAGTTAATTCATTTTTAAATGGTGTTTTCACTTTTGTAAATAACTAAACTGTGTACACAGAAAAGGGTTAAAAGGAAAGTTCAACCAAACATGAAGATTTGCAGTTAATTTACTTATTCATCCGCCATCCAATATATTGGTCTACTGACAGAAAGAAAGAAAGTTTAGACAGACAAACAAAATGTGGCTCATGGCAACACATTTAGGTCTTATAAAGCAAAATGTTCAGACTTTGCATGATGTCAGGCCAAAAAGAACAGACAATAAAAACAAAACACCTTATGTGGTAGTTGCCTCCTTTGAAGGAATTCAAACTGCTATGTATTATTCTGCTTACACCACAGCTATAGGTGTTCCAGCCAGGTCTTGACCACATTACAGTTCCATCACCATGGCAAATTATTTCAGTTATTTCACAACCTAAAACAGTCAGACAAAAGAAAGTTTTTGAATGAGATGCATAAAAAAACTAGTTCTATACACAGGAGCTTTTTGAAGACCTAAATCTGACGAATGAATGCAACATCTGATTTAAAATCCTTCGGCATAGCGTTGATATGAAACTGCTCTCAAGACATGAACTACTTAAACTGTGCATTTATCCAAGATACATTTGCACAATCCAATATATTAGCACACCTTAGAATTTACATAATTTATGCAAGTGCTAAATAAAACTGACTTTTTCTTCAAGAAAACAAGGAAAATGACTTTACACTGATTTTAAAAAGTGCTCCTTCCTTTGCTAAGTTAGCTGTGTTATTTGAGCCAGAGAAATTTAAAACAGTTTTTATTGTGTGCAGTAGGCATGAGATGGTATGAAAACATGCCTGCAAGTTGTCTATGATTTGACTGAAGCACACTTGTCATTATTAAGCCTGGGACAACAAGTTGACAGTCGACTGTAGGGCAGTGTCAGGCTGTTGGTCATTGTCGGTCCAGCTAGTTGGTTTGATGTGTTCCACATGTCGCCTCTTGTCGGGTTAATGTCAGATTGAGTTGACCTGATCTGCCATTTAGAAGAGAGCGTTCTGATTGGGTATTCAGCAAAGAATCAGTGCACGAGAACAAAAACTGAAGTGACATACCCAAGTAAACAATTCAAGTGAAAAAGGCACACAAAGAAGCCGGCTGTAATTTTGCTACATTTCTAAAACAACTGCAAATTATATGAATTAATAGATAATCAGATATATTTCCACAAGCCAATCCCTTCGCACTACTGTGGTAATGGTGATAAACACTTTGTTTATGCTTTTTCTGGTTTCTCTTTGTGAAATAATAAAACAGACTGCCTCCCATTGGTGCAGTAAGACATATCCTTTCACACAGACGCAGAACATGCGCTCTCGGTTAAGTCAGCTGCCACCTGTTTGGTGTGTTCATGCACAGCTTTTTAGTCCAGACATAACCAGATATGAGCCGATGCGAGCTGACAACACAGTTGGTTTTAATTGGTGCTAGTTGTTTGGCTTCGGTTTGCCATATCTCATGTTCAGTCCTATGGTGTCAGTAATAAAAAAAGAAAAAATGATCAAACAATCAGGTGAACATGATAAAATAATAATGGGTCAACAAGCAGGGTGGGACTAGACAGTAGACAAGAGCACATGAAACAAACAACACAAGCCATGTGCTTACATAAAACGGGACAAAAACACGCAGCCAATGAGAGAACTTATTAACCGCGTGTTCAAAGCACACAAAGGAAGCACTCGGCCACAATGTAAACTA
This sequence comes from Danio albolineatus, assembly GCA_903798035.1. NCBI lineage: Eukaryota > Metazoa > Chordata > Actinopteri > Cypriniformes > Danionidae > Danio > Danio albolineatus. The sequence continues at coordinate 8,542,496 of CAIGQQ010033541.1, read as the reverse complement.
AGAGCCACGTGCTTAGAAAACACAAACAAACAGATGTAAGACACGAGCACACGATAAAATGAAAACACCTTACCGTGCGCTCACACACATGCAACGGGCATGTTTCATCTAAGCGGCATCCAAAACCGAAACCAACTAGACTGAGATGCTGAAACAGCACGATGCTGACAGAACAAACAGAAACATGAGTACAAGGGCGCGCGTCCCAAGCACGCCCAGACCTCACGCATCAAGCGGGAGTGCGCATGGGCTGAGCACACCCATGACGGCACCCATACAGAGACACAATGACAGAAAAGTAGTGCTCGACCCGAGAAAACTCAAGTCGAGCACAACACAAGACAGGACTAGTGTCTGGGCTCTGCCACTAAAACAAGAATTAACAAGACCAGAGTGGCAGAACCCTGACATATGATTTCGGAAATCTCCTAAGAGTTGTGCTTTTAGTATAGCAAGACTATGTATATAACACTTTTCTAGGGATACAACATCGTTAAATGTGTTGAGTATTAAATTTAACAGAACGTCATACATTTTGCAACCTCCAAGAAATCCTATCTGATGGTCCCTAATTATTGTTTATTTCCATGTTAAATGCTTTGAAGGCATTATAAAAGTGACAGGATTATATTTCACCCACCCATTTACCATCTCTAAACTAACTCTTATTTTTCAACTCGACAGGTCTTTTATTCCTGCTATGACTTTCCTTTGTCCACAGATACATTTTGCAACGGCTTAAACTGTGAAATTCAATTCTCGCCTTTGTAATAAGATGTGCTCCACATTTTCCATTGTGCTCCCTCCTGCAGTTTTGCGCAGTCAGGCAAGCTTGACAGAGTTTTATGTAGGGCAGTGTCTGGACATGGAAGAGCCAAGAGCGTCTTCTTCAGCAAGCCACATCCGGCCATGATGGAGACCCACTTGGGAGGCTTAGCTTGCCTCCAGCTTTAATTTCTGTCAGGGGTAAAAGGTAGTGAACAGGAGAGAGAAAACAGAGAAAGTAAGAGCTTGGGGGAGAGAGGAGTAAGAAAGACTCAAAGAAAGAGCGAGAGCAGAAATACAATGGGTTATCACAGTATGACCATTTGCTCTTTGGTCAATGAGGCAACCTGCTACCCAGGCACTGAAATGCCACAGAAGTCAAGCTGACCTGATGTCCACGATAAGAGCTCCAACTTCAATGGCTCAAACAATGGGGTTTAAACTGAGGGTGGATTGGAACACAGTATGTGAAGCAGGCACTGGTTATTTCAGTAAAAGAAAAAATTGAAGACATGTTCGTGGAAAGGACTGTAATAACGTGGATTTAAAAAATCATTCTAAATTTTAAATAATAGCCACAACACAACCATGACAATAACAAAACCGATAAATAATATCTTTCGAAATACTTTCAGAGTGGTTTTATTTTCAGCTGATTAATGGTAAAAACATTGACAGCTGTTCAGCATTTATATTGGCAGATGACAAAACTGCAGCATACACTTGTAATAAACAGAACATTTTTAAAAAGGTTCATTTTAATAAGTATGAAGTGTAGTTCCATTGTCATTTTACATATAGGATGTATTTATGTAAAAGGGAAACAACATCCATTGGTTATTTTGATCGATACTTTTTTAAAATACCTGACAGAATAATTGCAGTTGTTGTCTTAAATCGGATCACCGTTTGAAGTGTATGGGGTGGTTGTCAAGAATGATCTGCAGCAATATGTATGGGACATATTCATTTTTTAATTTATGTTGTTGTCTTGATGACTGTTGCTATTGTGTGATTGTTGTATGGTTGTATGTATGCAGTTGTTGTCTTAAATCCAGTGTTAAAGACAAATTCCCTTTCTGTGCGAAGCAGAATGGACAATAAAGTTTAAACTAAATAAGTGATCATGAAATGATTATAAACCTCTTGCTTGAAGACATGTTCGAAACATAGTAGCACATTTTTAAAAGGTAAATTATTAGTGTTTTGGGGCTGTGCTGCTCTTTTAATATATCATCAATGATTCTTTTATGTGACTGTGACCCATTCTTTGTTACTCATATACCACAAATATTACAATGTAAAATGTTTCAGGTTTTAGTATGGTTTGTGTTTATGCAAGTGAGACAAGTGTTAATCGACAAGAGAAGGCACCAATAACAGTCCATACGCCATACTAATCACACAATTTATTCATTCATTTTCTTTTCGGCTTAGTCCCTTTCTAATCATACAATACAACTGTTTATTGCCAGTACACACAGTTGATATCAATTATCACTACACTGTAAAAAATAAAAAGTTGAGTTAACTTAAAATTTTAAAGCAACCAGCTGCGAAGACATTTTGAGTTTATTAAGCTTCAGTGTTTGAAGTTATGCCAAATTAATATTTGAAGTTGACCGAAAAGGCTGGTTTAAGTCAATTATACTGTACTTTACGGAAAAATTTGGCACAACTGCAAACGCTGAAGTTTAATAAACTCTAAATATCTTTGCAGCCAGTTGCTTTAAAATTTTAAGTTGACACAACTTTTTGTTTTTTGAAGATATGGAGAAATCAAAATTTAAAGTCTCCTCAACTGAAATTTTTAATTTCAGTGAACAAACAGTTCCAAACATGCAGTTAAATCATTTTTATGAGTAACTTTGAGCTTAAAAATATGTCCACCTAACTTACAATTTTGAACTGAGTTATTTTTTTACAGTGTATAGTAGTCAATAATCATGAATTCTACTCATGAGCATAATTAATAGACATACGTAGGTCAAAATGCATTAAAAGGCTTATAATGTAAAATAAAGATGAATAATAATGATTAAAGGATAAGATAATGAAATCCCAAGCAATGTGATATAAGTATATACAACCACAGAAATGTGCCATCATTTTTCTCTTCAAAGACTGAGGAGCCCATTGCAGTCACAATGGAAAACCAACACGTTTGTTCGAGAATGCCAGGCGATGTGCACTCACTACAGCTGAGCTTTCGATGTTTCAGCAAGAAAATTTGGGGTGCTGGCCAAAGGTCGTCTTATTAGGGAAGAGAAAAGAGTGAGGTGATCAGGCCTACTCTCTCTCAACTTGGTGCACATTGTTTCTGATTTTAAAAATGTGAGGTTTGTAATGTCAGCATGATTATCATTAAGTTAATTTTCTACCCTGTGAAATTTGGAGAAAGTTACCCTTAAGGTCATGAGACTGGTCATTTGGTCATTCGTAAGTTTCTAATAGAGTCAATATTTATCTTCTGAAATTTGGACGAAGGTGTGAAGTTCACCGTAAGGTAGTAAGACCCTTTTCTGGTCATTTGGTTGTTTGTTGAGTGTTTGTTGAAAAAAACAAAAAACAAACATAAAACATCTCTTACAGTTACAACATTCTTCAAAATATCTTTTGTTCAACAGAAGAAAAACCTCACACAGTTTTAGAAAAAGTGCAAGCAAATGATAGCTGGACCTTCATTTTTGGGTCACCTTTCCATTACATTTTATGAAATGCTAAATTTTTTGTGTCGAAATATGGCCAGTGACCAATCAGAATCAAATATTCCAGTAAGATGTGACATGAAGTTATAGAACTCTGGAAAAACGGATGATTTCATGCACACTCAACAGGAAATCTCGTTACCTGCGTCAGGTTAGTATTGCTTCAAGGGGAGAGTGAGCTGTATGAGAAACCATGCTGTTTTCATATATATAAGGGAACACATTTCCTCCGTCTGACAGTCTGGCGTCACTTAAATGTGTCATCATCACACCAGCCCTTATATAAGAGCATTTTTAAGTTTCATCTGTGAGTGGATGTTATTTTAAGTGGGAGACGTTTTATATGATGTTCCCTTTTTCACATTTTCATGCTGCAAAATGAGAGGAGGAGATCTAGTGTAGGGAGGAAAAAAGTTTAAGAGGATTTTATGTAAGTTAGATGATGTGTTTCTCATTTTCTGCACCTGTTCGCATTTTGTGCATAACAAGTTCATTTGTTCATTCTGCAAATGTATAATAATCAGACGTTGGGTTATGAAGTTTGTTTCCACCGAATGGCTCAGACATATTAATTTGTGAGTGCTGTTATTTTCTTCACTTCTTCTGAGTGAGTTCCTGCCTTTTTGAGTTCACCTCATTTCAACCCACAAGATCCTTTGTACTTGTTCTGTCTCGTTCCCTCCCTCCCTTTTGTTCCTCTCTCAGTCTCTGTCTCCTGGTTGGAGAATGAGCTTTTAAGTCCTTTTGTTGTTGGTGTGTTTGCAGAGGGAGCTGTGTGGAAATTCGGACAAGAGCAGAACAAACGCCAATTGCTTCATCTCCCCTGGCTGAACTTCACCTCACTGTAAGCACTACACACACACAGGCATACGGATCACCACAATGCCTCCTACAATCAATCAGCCATTACACAATTACACAAACAAACCTCATCAAGATGACAGTGATCAACCGCTCAACGCAGACCTGTGAAAATCCAATTATCAATCACTCCTCCCGAGGGGCCTTGTTTTCTCTTTTACGCATTCTTGTTATCGTCTTTGTGGCTTATTTCGTTCGCTCGCAACACTAGCAATATTGTTATAATCCTTTCAGCCGCTTCATGCATGTTATGCGGCATAAATGATCTCCACTGTGTGGCTTTTGAAATCCTGAAATAAGCGTGGACAGTAGTTTTCATTAAATCGTAAATGAAAATCCCATTTCCCCTGAGGAGGTTTCATTGAGCAAGTTGCAGGCTGGCAATCTCGAATCAACGGTTTTCAATCAATTTCCGGCAGCCTTTTATTGTTTGTTGATAAATTCCCAGCTAAATGACAGATTAGGACTATAACAACTCAACAAAGCCTGTAGCTGGGTTGTCAGAAATGGGCATGTTTCAGCCAATAAGCAAATGGATTGTAAACAGTGAGGGGAAAAGTGAAATATATTTTAAGCTGTGTTTTCTCTATTTAAAACTGAGAATCTCGTTCAATAACCATAGCCTTGCAGTTTTGCAAAAAAACACGACAAATCAACAAAAGCTAAAGACATGCGATTTATGAAGTATTATAAAATGATAGTGAAAAAATTTAATTAAAATTTAGAAAAACAAATATGCTTCATTATATAATTCAAGGTAATGTTCAGTGTGTGGAATGAAAATGTGAGTTTCGTTGGGTGTTTGATTTGCATTTCGTGAATCATATACTTTGAAAATATACTTTTAAATTGTACAGTTTGGTAGATTTTAAGAGTTCACACTTAGATACTGCTTGATAATAATAGCAGGTTTGGCATGCTGTCCCGGGAGAGAACCCTGAGCTCAGAGATAATTGAGTGCAGGGCTCCTGTCTGGTCAATAATCATGTAAGGGGGTACGAGATCAGGTAGTTCTCGAGAGCTTTCCCCTGGTAAAGGAGGAAAGGGGGAGATGGGGTGGATGGGGGATTCTTCAAAAAATGAAGAAAAAAGGAGTACGGCTAGACAAGCTATTCATAGTGAGTTTGGAATGATCTGATTGAATCACTAATGATTACAGATGAGAGAGCAGATGCGGTCAATCATATCATGTGTTCCTCTCGAAATTACTTCACATAAAGGGCACCTATTTTACCAGTTTTTCAAGTTTTAAGATGCGTCTTTTGTGTCTTCAGAATGTGTCTGTAAAGTTTCAGCTCAAAACACCCATCAGATTATTTATTACACCTTTTTAAATCTGGAAAAGTTTAGCTGTTTTGGCATTGTAGCTGTTTTTGTTGTCTGTGCCTTTAATGTAAATAAGCTGGTTCTCCCTGCCCACCGTTCCCATGTGCGTGTCAGAGCCATAGTTTTCACGTAGATAAACAGCACAGGGCCAGACAAGAATGAAGCAGATCTTACTATAGTAAGAACTTTCCCTGTTATTTGATATATTTGTTGTTGAGTTCATTCAAGCCTTTCTGCAATGATGAGTCACACACAATGTTGTTACAGAGTACGCCCATGTGCACACTTGCGCGCACACACACGCATACACACATTTAGATTTGCACTTTATTTGCACGGCAAATGTCGCAGGATGCACATTAATATCCACTGCTGTATGGATATCCTTTATGTTAATGCACAAAATAAACCTGATTTAAGTCCACGAACGGGGATTGAAGCATCTTCTTTTATAATTGTTACACTATGCCGCTGTGGTCTTGAACTGCGTAGCAATTTTACTATCCTTATTACAAATGTGCATTTTAAAAACGTTTTTAACATGTGAAACTTATTCTTAATCTCATTTGATAATGATTGATGAACACAGCGGGACGAACAGATCTTTTATTCCCAGCTGCTTTGCGCAAGTCCTGTCTTGTTGATATGATTATATGCATTACTACAGAGACATGTTAATTTGCGGTGGTCAATCAATTCAGTGAGTGGGGAATACCGCACTTCTACGTCACGTTACGGTGGGCCTCAAAATGGAAGGGATTTGAATCCTATTTTAATGTCGGAAAATTAAAAAAAAAGACTTATTGTGTTTGTATCATCCCAATATGACTGTGGACGCACTATACCTACACACTAAGTGTTAGGAATGTAATCAGGACCACCTTTAGACTGCAAAGGTTTTACATCATACAGTATGTGTTGAGAAGAGCTATATTTAGCTTGCTACAGTAGCATGTTAATATTGCTTTTTGGCTTAACTTGGTTTCATCATGGTCACTGGTTTCACACAACAGAGAAATGTCTTTACTCAGATACTTAATTTTTTATTTATTCATGTCCATAAAACCTGATTAAATTGAAAAATGTAAATGCTATCCATGATTAAATCACGTTAAGCCAAACAGGATATTCAGTGAAATGAAAGAATAGTACATGATGAAATAAAAAGTCAAAAAATTCTGTATTAATGAAAAATAAGTCTAAAGTCAGTGTCAGAGGCCTTTTCTTGAATATTTGGAGTTGAAACAACTTTGGAACATATGTCAAGTTTAGAAAAAACAAAACAAAAACAAAAACAAATGAACATACAAAAAAAACTTATGTTCTGATGAGTTAATTCAGGTGTGTTTGATTAGGTAGAGGTTGAAAATGTGTACTGTTGGTGTAACTTCAGCAACAAGATTGGGATAAACTGGTATAGATGAATGACTAATTTGTACAGATTCATATAGAGTTCAATCATATAAAAATGTATCATTTTTTTAAAGGAGGCATGGCATCAAACCCCACCCCTAAACCCAATTGTCATTGGGGCATGAGCAAATCATAAATTGTACAAATGAAAATAAACAAATTCGAATATGAATCAGCCATAAAAAAATTACGAATTGCCATGAAATTGCATTGGCAAGACTGTTAAGGGTCTATTTTTATTAGCAAATATTAATGCATTCATTCATTCATTTTCTTTTCCGCTTAGTCCCTTTATTAATCTGGGGACGCCACAGCGGAATGAACCGCCAACTTGTCCAGCATATGTTTTATGCAGCGGATGCCCTTCCAGCTGCCACCCATCTCTGGAAAACATACACACTCATTCACACTCATTTACTACGGACAATTTAGCTTATCCAATTCACCTATACCGCATGTCTTTGAACTTGTGGGGCAAACCGGAGCACCTGGCGGAAACCCACATGACCACGGGGAGAGCATGCAAACTTCACATAGAAATGCCAACTGACCCAGCCGAGGCTTGAACTAGCGACCTTCTTGCTGTGAGGCGATCGTGCTACCCACTATGCCACCATAGTGCCACAAATATAAATATTAATATAAATAATGGAAAATAAAGTAGTTTGGTACTGTTAGTCTTAACAAAAAATCAAGACTGAATTTAACTATTGATAGTTTGTGTGAATTTTTGGGGTGAAAAATTGTATTCATATTAAAGTTGCATTACACGTCAATCCACTTCAAAACCATGTTATATGGAACTTAGTGTGTTTATAGTGGCTGCAAGCAAGCATAAGTGTGTGATCCTCTCGAAGTTAGTTTATAAATAAACTTCACATATTTTAAAAACTACATTTAGGTGCCACTTAGGTGCTCAGCTTAGTCCCTATACATATATGCATATCAGAATCAGAATCATATATGTATATGTGTAATGCTGCAGTTACACCAAATAAACAAATAACCAAATAAATTGATAATCTATCTGATCATTCAGATTTAATTAACAATTCGTACTGTACAGTCTGAGGTATAATTGTAGAAATCAGTCCTTGTACATTACAGATTCAAATAATACACATTTGTGGATATTTGGTGATCTAATAAAAAAGAATTATTTGACATTTTAGCTACAAAATGATTATCACATGACAAAATAACAACTATATAAGCAATATGTCAAAATGTAAACTGAAGATCATGCTGAATGTGGTAGCCATGTGACAGCTCAGGTGTGCTGGAGTGTGTTTGCGTCTCTTGAGTGTTTCGCCACCCTCCTCTCATGCTCACGTCACAGGTACTCTGGGGATGCTTGTATTGAAAGGTTGGATGAGTCCCGTGCTGAGCATTCATTAGTGGGATTAAATCAAGAAACGTGGACGCCAATGAACTCTACCCACATATTTTCCCATCTCTGCTGCTCCGATGGCCGCTCTATCACAGATGTCTTATTATTTTCCTTGATAAATGATTTGAAAATCCCATTTGGAGCTCAAAATATTGGATGTTATTAGAAAAATAGGCAGCATAAAAAACGATTCCCTGTCATTTCCTCTGCATATAGTGTATGCTAATGTTAACGTGAGGTTGTTTGAAGGTGGTTGAAGGCCGGGCTCTGCTTTCACACCGTGCCTGCTGTAGTTGATCGGTTTGTTGATTTTACTGCTCCTGCCAGTTTATCAATAGTCCCGCTATGTGCGTGTCTCTCCGTTTCTCTTTTATTTCCCATTAGGCAGTAAACTAGCCGTGGTAATCAATCAATAGGAATTGACCTTTTTCATTTCCGTCATGTCACATGGCACACAGGACACATTAAATACGGAGGAAATACCAATACTCAGGCAGAGGCATGACTTAAATTACATACAGTAGAGATGCTTAGAGGATGGATAAGAAATTGCCCACACACATGAAGATGGATGGATATGTGGGTGGGAATTCGGTGAAAGCGATGGATAGATTTAGTTTTTTGTTTTTGTCGAAATACAAATGACAAAATGTGAAAAATAGCTTTGCGATCGATGCCCTATCACGTACTGTAGGAGCAAAAGCATTTGATCTAAATTCAGTTGTTGTCAGAAAACAAATTGAACATGCCAATACTTTTATAGTGATTTCTTTTAGAAGGTTTCATCTATTATTTCAGTGACACTGTATCAATTCTAAACGGTCAATCAGCACAAGAAACCTTGTCATGTTCATGGACTTTTGGTGTACCTGTTTTCCAGCTTTATGTCCAGTAGTTTGACCTAGTTTTCCTTTTGTCCTGTTGCCTGAAACTAGTCAGTTTTATTTGACAATTCTAACCTGTTTGTACTTGAGTTTGTTATCTCTTTGTATTTAAGTAAGGTCAGTTATTGCTTTTAACACGTGCCATTGTTTTTCTACCGCACTTTTATACTTTATAGCAGGGATCACCAATCTCGGTCCTGGAGGTGCGGTGTCCTGCAGGGTTTAGCTCCAACTTGTCTCAAAACACCTGCCTGAATGTTTCAAGTATACCTAGTGAGAGCTTGATTAGCTTGTTCAGGTGTGTTTAATTAGGGTTGGAGCTAAAATCTGCAGGACACCGGACCTCCAGGAACAAGTTTGGTGATGCCTGCTTTATAGCACCAACTGGAATTTTATTTAATTGCACAAGCACATGTTGTTTTAAATGATGTGTAAACTTTTTTCATTTGTATTTTAGTCATGTTAAGTATATATATTAGGGCTGGGTTATTAATCGAAAAGTAATCGAAATTCAGAACCTATAATCGATCAAGTTTTTTCAGGTACATTTTTTCAATTATTTGTGGAGTCATTTGACCCCGCTCTGTTAAGGCTGATTTATACTTCTGCGTCGAATGCTCCGATATGGTCCGACGCTGCCTTCATGCGGTCACATGCCTCTCAAAAAAATGTAACTACACGTTGCATGTTTGCACTACATTGACAATGTCAATGAGCTGCACCAGAGATGCCTTGAGACGACATATTTTCTATTTCAATAAAAATATTATTTACATGAAAATATTTGTTTACAGAAGATGCAAGAAATGCACTGTTATACACCATATATAAGTTGTTTTACTTTATTTTATTTTGTAATATGTGTGCATATTTACAGTACAAAACCTGTCAGTGAACTGTGAGGGCAAAAACATAAAATAAATTAAATAATTAATTGTTCATTAATCGTTATCGAGTCCAAATGTTCAGTTAATCGAGATTTAGATTTTAGGCTAAATCATCCACCCCTAAGATATGTACAATATTTTCAATGTCATTTGCAATGTAATTTCTAGGTAATTCATTAACTTTATTTATTAATCAATTGATTTCAATTAAGGGCGCCACGGTGGCCGAGTGAGTAGCACGTTCGCCTCACAGCAAGAAGGTCGCTGGTTCGATCCCCGGCTGGGCCAGTTGGCATTTCTGTGTGGAGTTTGCATGTTCTCCCCGTGGTTGCGTGGGTTTCCTCCGGGTGCTCCGGTTTCCCCCACAGTCCAAAGACATGCGGTACAGGTGAATTGGGTAAGCTAAATTGTCCGTAGTGTATGTGTGTGAGTGACAATGTGTGGATGTGTTTCCCAGAGATGGGTTGTGGCTGGAAGGGCATCCGCTGCGTAAAACAAATGCTGGATAAGTTGGCGGTTAATTCCGCTGTGGCGACCCCGGATTAATAAAGGGACTAAGCCGAAAAGAAAATGAATGAATGAATGATTTCAATTACTTATAAAGATGGTGACCCCAAAAATATTGTTACCCTTTTTTGGGTGTGACAGTATAAATATTTATAGATAAACAACTTAAAATTTGGGAGTGCCACGGTGGTGTAGTGGGTAGCACGTTCGCCTCACAGCAAGAAGGTCGCTGGTTTGAGCCTCAGCTGGGTCAGTTGGCATTTCTATGTGGAGTTTGCATGTTCTTCCCGTGGTCGCGTGGGTTTCTCCGGTTTCCCCCACAAGTCCAAAGACATGTGGTACAGGTGAATTGGGTAAGCTAAATTGTCCGTAGTGTATGTGTGTGAATGAGTGTGTATGGATGTTTCCCAGAGATGGGTTGCAGCTGGAAGGGCATCCGCTGCGTAAAAAATATGCTGGATAAGTTGGTGGTTCATTCCGCTGTGGCGACCCCAGATTAATAAAGGGACTAAGCCAAAAAGAAAATTAATGAACTTTAAAGTTGTACTTGGGGAGACAAACAAATTATTATATGTGCAACTACTGTATATCAACTATATACTATATATATATAAAACCATTCACAAAACAGTGATCAGAATAATAAGGTTAAATTTGCAAGGCAAGTTTATCAATAGGGCCATCAAGTGTCCTGGAGCTCTCTTAAACAGCTGTAGACCAATGGGCCATCCATAATGTTGAGCTTCTTCTAGTACTCAGCAGATTGTTCAAGTTCTCACAGTTTGTCTCTTTCTCGTACATACACTTGATTTCCACACTACAGGGAAAGCCTGCAGCTGCACTCCAGTCCTATACATTTTCAGAGCCCTAGAGAGCATCAAAAATCAACTCCCACTCTCTTGCTCTCATTTTGTGCCTGTTTATGTGTTGTTGTTTTATAAGGGCATTTGCTATTATGATTCAGCTGCCAAGTGTTAAGCCATTCTCTATTATCATATAAATAAGATCTTGCTATGTAAGAACAAGGATACGCACACAGAGTGAGCAATACAATCACTGATAAATGCAGCTAAATTCTGTTTAAATAAATGGGAAAGTCTGAGGTAAATGTCAGCTGTGGCAAAATACTTTGTCTCAATTTTCTGTTGTCCAATTTTGTGTATAATTATGAATTATAGCCTCAGGTTCCTGTTCTTATCTGACAAGATTTTTTTTTTGCTGCTGTAGATCATCTGCTTCAAGGTTTGATATGTTGTTCATTTAGAGATGCTCTTCCGCAAACTTTGTTACTGTTGCCTTTCTATCAGCTTGAATTAGTCTTGCCATTTTCTTCAGGCACCACATTCTAAGTAACTCAAATCACTTTTTTCCCATTCTGATGGTCTATTTGACCTTCAGCAGATCTTCTTGACTATATTTACATTAATCAATGCACTAAGTTGCTGCTATGCAGTTGGCTGATTGGATAGTTACATTACGAGCAGTTAAACATAAACAAACTGCAAACACCAAATATTACCAATGTTAACAAAACTTTACATGTATCCAGCTAATGTAAATTCTATTAGCTGATTAACTAATGTAGAAAATAGAAGGTTACAATTTATCCAAATTCTGCTGCAGTATTTGAGTTCACATTTCAGTTCACTGTAAAAACAGCCTATCAAAAATTGTGGAATCATAATTTCATCCAGCCAAATAGACCTTTTATGCACATTATACTTTTTTCTTCTTAGGTTTGTAATGAAAAGTAATCCATCAAAGTTTGCCTTTAAAAGAAATAATTTGTCCTTAATTTTGAAAGTGTGGATTTTATAGTGGTATTGGTTTATTTTAAAAAAAAATTTCAGCTGCATGACATATTCTCTGAGGTATCACATTTTGATAGCAGAAGGTATTTAATTTAGTAATTCCTCTCTAAATTTCCTCTCTCCTCGAACATCTGGTCCTTTCGATTTTAATATTTCATACTACCTGATTTCAGGAATCTCAAGTAAATGTCTTGGGGAAAGAAAAAGTCAAATAAAAAAAACGCATTATTACCAATTTCACAAGGACTTGGAGAGAAAATTATATTCGAGAAACAACACCGTTAACGACCTCTTTTATGAGTGTTCATGATAAATCATTCCTTTACCAGAGCCTTGATAAAACACGTTTCAGACACATTCCTTGTTATCTCAAGGCTTAAGGCAATGATTCTCCATGAGACTATAAATTTGAACTAACAGATCTCACCTCACAGACTCTTCTCCTGTGTGCAATTTATAAGTTCCTTCCACTTTGGTGAATATGTTGCAAATACTGTCAAAAAATATGCGGATTGTATTGTAAATGACATAAAAACTACATTAGTGATCCACTCGGTATCGAACTATAAATGCTTAATTTGAAAGTCTCGTAAATAAGGGATTGTTTGTAATACTTGAACCACTTCATATTGGTGCTACTGGCCATGAGGTTTTTAATTGGTGCTTTCCTCATTATGCAATGTTTCACAAACCAGACGAGCACTTTAAAAGAGTTTATGCTTAAGGGAAGACAAGATTTCACCATCAAAACTGTTTACCAAAAAGCAGTTTACTTCACAATTACTGTACAAATTGTAAATGATTTTGTGAAAAGAATAGTTTTTCCTTACACTTTGTTTTGTTTTTGTAAGCAGGCAAGGAAAAATACTAAGATTTTAAATTGTTCTGGCGTATAAATTATAGGATTCTAAATAAAAAGAGTTATCTGTATTGGACAAAATGTTCTTATCGCTCCATATCTGCTTTTCACAACAGGTTTACAGGTCTTATGAGATTATTCATACGGTGACCGAGAGAGCATAACGTGCTGCAATTTAAGAAAACACGTGCAATTACAAAAAAACACCAGCAAATTAAGAGAAGATCTTCATTCATTTGACGTCACATGTGCTGTCCTCACAACACAAACACATTGAAAAACATGCTGCATTTTCTTACAATGCAAACAATTTACGGAAACGTGCTGCATTCTCACAACACTTGCAAAAACATCGTAATGGACCCAAAAATGTGCACACCACCGCGTCATGACTTATGCTCAGTTGTAGGTGATCTTTGAAGGTGAGGTTTTTTTTTTTGTTTGTTTATTTTAACATTCTGATTCCCTTGGCTTTTGTAATTTATTAGCCTAAATAACTATAACCTAAATAGTTGGGTCTGTCACATTTTAGGGCCCTTATGAAACATTTTCATTGTGTTCCACAAAGGTTTAGTTCTTAGTTTAGTAAGAAAATGCAGCACTTTTTCGTAAATTGTTTGTGTTGTGGGAAAATGCAGCGTGTTTTCGTAAATTGTTTGTGTTGTGGGAAAATGCAGCGCGTTTAATTCATTTGTTTGCGTTGAGAAAAAAAAATTAAGTTTTTTTTTAGTTTTAATATGTTTGTGTGTTGAGGATTTGATGTATGCTGTAAACGCTTTTTTTGTAGCGTATGTGTTTTCTTAAATTGCAGCACTTTAAGCTCTCTTGTCCACCATACATTCATAGTTTTTCAGTGAAATAATAATAAAATTGCTTAATGTGCATCTTTAGCTAAACTGATTTTTATTTTTATTTTTCTTAGAAAGCCGATGAAAATTGACTGAAGCGTTGTTTTGGATTTTCAGGAGCTGGACACAAGTTGAATACAAAGTCCCTTATTACCCTCTATAATTAATCTCTTCAATGCTGTTGTTTTGGTGCCAGGATTTTAATTTTCCACTGCAAAAATAAATAAATAAATACTTGCAGAACAGAACTGAATTGAGCTAAAGCTGTCTATCTGAGTCGTAAAGTCTTTTTTTTTTTTCAGACTTAACTAATTTACATTCATTCTGATAAAAAACAAAAATGCATGCTCAAAACACACTGAAACATTCACAAGATGTACACAAGCTGACAGAACAGCCTCTTATCCGAGACAGCAGCTTGAATTGAGTGCTTTCTCTCATGTTCTCAGAGATTTAGATGTGTTTGTCATGCATAATTGCAGCAAAAGAGGTAAACAAGGTCAGTTTCTCTCAAAACACAGGGACAGATGTTTCTATGATTATGAGTGGGTGACGGTTGAGTTTGGGTGTTAGAGAAGGGTGTGTGTGTAGGTTTATTTATAAGATATTTCTTTCAGCGCTGAACATAACACTAGGTTCTGTGTTTATAGGATAGAACGATCCAATTTGGCCACTGTAAGAGATGTAGCTACTTGCAGCTTCATGTCTACAGATTGCAGCAAGAGGTTTTATCACATCTGCTATCAGTTAAGACGAACTTTGTAAAATTGCAAGCTAAACTCTCAGGTCGAAATGTGTCTTACCCTGTGGTTATAATTAGTACATGTTGTGATAAATGTGATAAGAAATTGAGAAATGGAGGTTTAATTGGAAGATGTAAATAAATGTTTTTCATTCATTCATTCATTCATTTTCCTTTGGCGTAGTCCCTTATTTATCAGGGGTCACCACAGTGGAATGAACCACCAACTATTCTGGCATATGTTTTATGCAGCGGATGCTCTTCCAGCCGCAAGCCAGTTCGGAAAACGCACATATTCTCTCACATTCACACACACACTCATACACAACTGCCAGTTTAGTTCATCCAGTTCAACTACAGTATAGCTCGTGTCTTTGGACTGTGAGAGAAACCAGAGCACCTTTAAGAAGCCCATGTGAACACGGGGAGAACATGCAAACTCCACAATGTCAACTGGCCCAGTCGGGACTCGAACTTGTGACCTTCCTGGTGTAAGGCGACACTGCTGTGGTAACCACTGAGCCACCGTGCTGCCCCATCCATTCTCTTATTTATTAAACGTATTAAATTTATAAGTTCTTTGTAAATGTTGCCCATTGGGTAATGGAACTTGCTTAACTTGCTTTTCTTTTTAAATCTACTTCTTAGCCTCAAGATTGAAAATTCAGCCCTGTCAGGAAATCTTGGCTGCCAATACACTCCCAATATTTTGCACCAAAAGTATAGCTGAGCAAACAAATCAATATCCATCAAGCGTATAGACAGCAAAGAAAAAAAATGGACAAAAACATAAGCACATAGGATACATTTTCTATTTTTCAGAAAGTGGAGATTGTGTTTGTCATTTCAGTGTGTTTTCCCTGCTAGTGCCTCATTACAGAACATCTCTTGGACCTTCTCAACCCAAATGTTTATCATTGTGATTTTAATAGGACACTAAGAGCAAGAGAGTCTGTATGAAATTGAAAAGTATGAATATATTTTTGTAGATGTTTTATGTGGTGAAACCTAGAGAAGATATTAATATATTAAATATTTTGTCAAAAGAGTTTAGTAGCTTATACTGTAAATGACCTCAATGGACCTCAAACCTGTCGTAAGGGTTAATTTTTGGGAGTTGAAATGTATGCATCATTCATATGAGAGCTGAATAAATAAGCTTTCTTTTGCTTTATGGTTTGTTTGTATGAACTTGCTCACAACTGGTCACTTCATGCTTTTTCTCTGATTGGATATCTATCTGATTTGTGAAAACGATTGCCTTTACATCTGGCTACATAAATGCATCTACACTAAACAGATGTGATTCTGATGTTATAATCATACGCTATATACAAATTTAACTAGGTTGTGTTGACTAAAACATCAGATAAAATTAAAGTAAAACAAATAAAACATCTCAAACTGTCATCTGTGGCCTTCCATTGCATTTGCGCTGTTATATAGCCCACATGTGGACTCTCACTATTTTTATATATATACAGGGTTCGGTCATGGCAAACCTTGAAAAGTCATGGAATGTTGACATGGCATTTTCCAGACCTGGCAAAGTTTTGGAAAAACAGATGAATGAAGATGATGAAGACCATGTAGGTCGAAACGTTGTCAAATTAAAAATGTTTTGAGAGCTAAAGTGGCAGTGTGCCGATTCTCCTTTTTTGATTGCTATTGAGTATATTTTTGAACGTGCACCTGCCTTCGAGATTTTTAGATGTGCGCACGTTTCTGTTTTTGTTTGTCCAAAAACAGAAAAACCCACAAAGTTTTGGAAAAGTCATGGAAAAGAGATATCTGTATACTTGAATAAAGGTTATTTACTTTTTTCTGTCATCAATCACATACTCTCACATAATTAGTGCGGTGTAAGCATTATCTAAATCAATTTTACATAGATATAAATATACATTTCACCTAAATTGATTGTTGCGTGTTTTACGATATGCTGTAATAAAGTTGATATAAGAGTTGTTTTTCTTTTACCACGCATATGTGTACATTGCATGAAACATTAGTTATGAAATTTTACTTGAAAAGGTTGGAAAAATCATGGAAAAGTCATGGAATTTTAGTAGTAAAAATGTGTATGAACCCTGTATATAGTCAGATTTATTAGCATCCCCCACCCCCGATTTATTTATTATTATTTTTTAATATGTTTGCCAAATTATGTTGAACACAGCAAGATGATTTTCACATTATATCTGATAAAGAGAAAATTATTATTTGTTTGTTTTAAATAAAAGCATTTTTTAAAATCATTTTAAAGTCAAAATTATTAGCCCCTTTCAGCAATTTTTTTTCCCCAAAAGTCTACAGAACAAACCATCATTCTACAAGAACTTGCCTAATTGCCCTAACTAAAAGCCTTTAAATGTCACTTTAAGCTGTATAGAAGTGTCTTGAAAAATGTCTAGTCAAATATTATTTACTGTCATCATGGCAAAGATAAAATAATTCAGTCATTAGAAATGAGCTAACATGTTTAGAAATGTGTTGACACTTACATGACAGTATCTGGTCCAGTCTTTGGTTCGAGGATTCAAAAAAAATCTAAATATTTACAAATTAATTTGTCTCTGAGTATATATAAGTTGAATATATCAACTGAGTGTTGATATATTTATAGTATGACAAAATATATTTATGGAACACGAATAGGATACTTAATGTGTAAAATGTGTTAAGTATATAAGAATACTTAATATGCCAATGATTTTGCCATAAAAATAATGCTATTATTTGCTATTGTTATAGATATAAACTAGTGCAAGATGTGGTTTTGTGGTTCAGGGCCAGATACAGTGTGTGTCACAATACGGAAGAAATGATCCATAACTACTTCCTCTGCATTGCAAATTAAAGCATATAATTTATCAATACGTCATACTTTATTTAGGGACCCGTTTCTGAGCTCTTTCAGTAGATAAGATATTAAATTTTGTATGCACACATTTGTTTCACACATGCATCATCGAGGTGTCATGTGATATGGTGCGGCAGAAGGTCTCGCACACCGCAGATTTCTGTTAATTGACTACGTGTTTGATCTGTTTTGTGCCCAGGGGAAGAAATAATGAGTAGACTGAGTACAGCTAAAAGTGTTCATGTGTGTAAGTATGTTGTTCAGGATTGTTGCACCCCTCTCAGCTTGTCTAATGGAAAAGCAGCTCATGCCAGTTGCTTCTCAATACAGCTAAGTATAATTTTCTCCATCACGGACACCCATTATCATCACGTCCTCAGACATGGAGGTTGGTTTTGAGGCAGAGAGCACATTACAAGACAAGCCCCATTAAAATGATGCACCAGTAGTGTTTCACAACGCAATATGGTCCAAAATGTGTAATGTTTCTAAAGTGAATACTGCAAAAGATGCAGCTTGTAGCATCTTAACAAGGCTAAGAAAAACTGCTGACTAACATGTCCAACACATCTGTGATTGTGTGTGAACGTGTTTTGTCCTCTGTTTAGCTGTGTACCAAAACCTTATGTGCTGCCTCACTGCCTACATAGGCAGCTGACTTCCCAGGGATCAATAAGGCTGTGTGTCCACCAAAGCGTTTTAGTCAACTGAAAATACCTAGCAGGCAAGATATGGGCCTCGTTTACATTGCAGTTCTTGGTGTCCAATTCTTATATGTTGCCTATATCACATTTATGTTTGTTTACATGTTCTTTTAGTTGTGACCCATCCAAATTAGGATTAAACTTGTCGTACCTTCTGATACATTGTACATTGCCATTTACGCAAAATTCAAAAAACCTCACCATGGTTTTAAAGTGGTGGAGGAGGAAAAAAGCCATCACTGCAGCTGTTAATTGCACTGTAAAAAGGAATACCAATAAGATTAATAAATATTGTCCAGGAATTGTTCATGCTTATTTAATTTTAATGCATTAATTAACATTATTATACAGCTCTCTGGAATACTTGATTCTCAATTATGACA
The DNA here is from genome assembly GCA_903798035.1 of Danio albolineatus. Classification (NCBI taxonomy): domain Eukaryota; kingdom Metazoa; phylum Chordata; class Actinopteri; order Cypriniformes; family Danionidae; genus Danio; species Danio albolineatus. Next base: position 8,523,545 of record CAIGQQ010033541.1, on the reverse strand, counting down.
TCCCAATGTATGCTTTTCCAAGATAACAATCTCTGAAACTAATAACAGATTGCTCTGATTCACCTTGACCATTATTCAACACTTAGATCCATATGAAAGTAAAAAATGTGAAATGTGACATGCTCAAGTATGGTGACACATACTCAGAATTTCTACTCTGGATTTAACTCATCCAAGTGTACATACACATCCGTGAACATACGCATAACTTTAAAACACACTCTGAGTTTACTCGAATCTGCCACCTTTCGATCAAAAGTCTATAACTCTCTGACCAGTAGGCCATAGCTGCCCCAAAACCGAAGTGGAGAATGTGGACAACAATCCCCCTATACTTGCTACCAAGCATTTATATATATTCTTGTCTGTCAATACTGTTCTTGACTGTTTAGGTTCGTGTGGCTGCATTCAGATGTTTTTTTTTTGGTTTGTTTTTTTTTTGTCTTTTTTTTTGTCAGCTTTACGTTTAATTAAAACATTAATACATTATTACAGGTCAGATCAGTGTTTTGTGTCTAATTGTTTTGTGGCAAGTAATGATGTAATAATACGATGTTGCACATCTAGGTAGTTGTTTTCATAGAATAAAGCTCTTCATTCGTATGCAATAGTGAGTAAATTATGAAAGAATCTAAATTCTTTGGGTCAATTCAATTCAATTCACCTTTATTTGTATAGCGCTTTTACAATGTAGATTGTGTCAAAGCAGCTTCACATAGAAGGTTATAGTAAATTGAAAATGTCAGTTTAGTTATTAATGTTTGAGTTCAGTTCAGTTCAGTTCAGTAGTTCAGTTAAGTTCAGTCAACTATCCCAACTATTGAAATCTCATTGTAGAGCAGGGGTGCTCAACCCTGTTCCTACCTTCCTGCAGTTTAGCTCCTTGTGTATCAAATAAGATAGACATACAAAATGTGCAGGGCAGGGGGGCCCGAGGTCCAAAAAAAAAGAATTGAGAACCACTGCATTAAACTGTAAAATTTAAACAGTAAATGTTGGTAACTTCTGGGGGGGAAAACATTGGGTGGAGACAGCCTAACAATCATAACATCTGAAAAGACTAATTTGGAAAATTAGTTCTAATACTGCATTAGCATGTTGATTAAATATATTGTATCAGTATCAGTATATCAGTAATAAATATTACAATCTATAACCTACAAATATTATGTAAGGCTGCATTTTTTAACAAAACATACACCTTCTTTCTATTAAGTACAAATATGTACACTTAAGGTATTAAAACGTACCTTTTAAGGTACCAATATGGACCCTTTAGATGTAAGCCTTTGAAAAAAATACTGCCTCTGACTTCATTGGTATTTTTATTTCTGAGAAGGTTCAATTGTCGTAATGTATTATAAATGGTCTTTTATATTCTATTTACATTAGTATGTAATGGACATCACTTGATATGGGGATATCTAAGGCATGGTGCCCTAAGAATTGCATTCTCTGTGAAGAACACATGTGACGCTGCCTTCAAAATGGGCATAATTACAGTAATTTGCCACCTTTTTCACCATAGAAGCACACCTACAGTATGATGTCTTAAATGCTGCAACTCATTAATGATTGCAACAGAGCATCTGTCTACCGTCTAGAGTTTCCCAGTGTTCACCTCCATCTCCAGCTCCCCTCATCCCTCCCTTCCCTGCTTGCTGACTTATTCATTTCTGTTCTCTATTGCTTTCCTCTGCACCATCATCCTTCTCTCTCCCTCTCTCTCTCTCTCTCTCTCTCTCTCTCTCTCTGTTGGACGGTGGTAACATTAGCAGCAGCTGTTAGTTTCTGTAATCCAGACAGATTTCAGGAGAAGCTGTGCATCTGCTCCATCATGTCGAGATTGGAGGGGAGGGAAATGGAGTGATTAATAAATATGAGTGAGGGGACTGAAGGGGGTAAAAAAGGGCAACATGGGAGCAACAGAGAGGGACACATGTACACATTTGGCAATAGGAAGAGTGATGAGGATTGCTAAAGGACCAAAAAAAGAGGGGGAGAAAAGCAGGTCATGCAGAGGTGGAAAGTAATGATGGTTGGAGACCGAAACCACAGAGGGAGGCTAATAGCAAGATGGAGGGGACAAAATGAAGAGAAGAGAAAGTGATATGCAGTGAGATGGTGCCTGTAAACTGTCTGTGTTGAATCCCATATGGGTCGTTTAATTCTTGTGTTTGTACTAATTTCCCAAATGATCAGCCATCAGTGACACCGACAGATATTTCATAACATAGTCACAATTCACCTAAAAACCTTCATACTGAAGTTTATTACACATTTATGAAAAATGTAAGATGAACTGTAACCACATACACAAATAACACTTTGTCTCAGTGGCCTTACAAGCATGTTAAAGCATGTTTGTTTAAATATAATAATGAGTATATCAGTGCTTAATTTGTGAAGTGCAAGGTCCCGGAACAGATCGGGATAACGGATCTGGCATGTTACCTGAAGATGGAGAGGTGTCGTGCACGGGATGGGGTGTGTGGTGTTTAGGGTCGTTGTCGCGGACAAAAGTGAAGAGGGTAGGAGAGTTGTGAAAGTGAACAACGGACAGGGGAGGAGGGCGATTGAGGAGGAGGATCGGTAAAATGAGTTGCCGGATCAGACTTCAGAAATTATGGATCTGTTGCACAAATTAAGCCCTGGAATATATACTTAATATGTCGTACACACTTAAATATGGTGTACACACTTTATTTTAAGACACAATTCTCAGTATTAACAAACAATTAACTAGGAATTGTAGCTCAATGAACTCCTTATTTGCTGCTTAGTAATGGCTATTAAGGTACAAGTTTAGTTTAGTTTAGTTTTTGGTTGGCCCACACAGAATCTTCGTGTACAGATATCTGCAGTTGGTAGCTCATCATTGAGTCTATGTATTTACTTGTGTAAATGTGTGTAAATTAATGTTTATTCAGTTTATAAATTAAATTCAGTAATATTGTCGACTCGTATGAAAATGTTCATATGATTCATTTATTCATTTTTTTGTGGCTTTGTACCTTTATTAATCTGGGGTTGTCACAGCTGAATGAACCACCAACTTTTCCAGCAAATGTTTTATACAGCAGATTCCCTTCTAGCTGCAACCCATCACTGGGTGATATCCATACACACTCATTCACACACATACGTACACTACAGACAATTTTAGCTTACCCTATTCACCTATAGCACATGTCTTTGGACTGTGTGGGAAGCCGGAGCACCCGGAGGAAACCCTCGTGAACACAGGGAGATCATGCAAACGCCACACAGAAAGGCCAACTGACCCATCCGAGGCTCGAACCAGTGACCCTCTTGCTGAAGGCGATCGTGCTACCCACTGCGCCACCGTGGCTCCCTCATGATTCATTTACAGTTTGTTTCTGTTTTTTAAGTAGATATATTATATGAGAGACTTGTTTTGTTTGCCAACTAAGTGGATAAAATTTTATTTGCATTGCAAACATTAAATAAAAGTTAAAAAAAAAATAATAATTTATCCTTTTTTCCCCCTATATCCCAATATCATTCTGCATAATTCTACAGATTTTTTTACCAAATTTTGCGGAGAACAATGTCTGCAGATTCTGATTGGCCCTAGGTATTGGTTAGGATTAGAGATGTAGAATAAGATCATGCAGAATATATACTTCATAAGTACAAATAAGCAGGCCAAAATCTTTATAATAAGCAGGTAATAAACCACTAGTTAATACACTTTCAGAAATACAGGTACGCGAGCTGTCACTGGGGTGTTACCTTTTTAAAAAGTACACATTTGTACTTAAATGGTACCTCAATAGTATATATTAGTACCTAAAAAAATTAAGAAGAACACTTTTGTGTTTTTTAGGTACTAATATGTACCTTTAAGGTATTAATATGGACCTTTTAGATACAAACCTTTTGAAAAGGTACCACACCAGTGACAGCTCATGTACCTTTATTTCTGAGAGTGTAGTGAGAATATGTCTCTATACTAAAGTGCTGATGATTGACTATAATAATACTTGCATATCATAGATTATCAAATGTATACAATTACTATAAAATATATAGTTTAACAGACCACCATCTGAGGCTACAGAGGGAGGCTAATAGCATGATGGAGGGGACAAAATGAAGTGAAAACGGAGAGAAAGTGATATGCAGAAAGATGGTGCCTGTAAACAGTCTGTGTTTAGTCCCATATGCGTCGTTTGAATCTTGTGTTTGTACTAATTTCCCAAATGACCTGCCATGTGACACTGAGAACGCAGAAACACAATGGATTGTTCTAGAAAGAAGGAGGGATTGAAGAATGTTACAAACCATCGAGAATGCTTTTTTTTTCAGGGAGGAGTTTAGTGAGGATGAATTGTGTCTGCTGATAGCACTGTTTATTTGCACTGTCTGCATTGTTTTAGTGTCTTTTTCAGTGAAAGAATGATGCAAATCTGGCAACAGCACAAAATGCACCCACAAAATCTGCACTGAGCACAATTTCCATGGTGCAATTCCCAATTTTGTGTCGGCTGGCATTGTGGGGGATGCAGCAGACTATCAGGATCTGGCATAATTTGGTTTGGCTGCTTTCATCGTCACTCTGCAACCACCGCAGTCTAAGCACTTGAATCAAACTCTGCACTGCATGTCTGGATAAACGCCTGGTTAGAATATTTATTTCATCATTTGATGAATAACTGCTGCTGTGATTATTACAAAATGTACACAAATGTGTCTTTTTGATGCAGCTTTGTTTACCAGCTTTCTGTGGGAGAAATAATACAGCATTAATTGTGACAGGTGGGAGTTTTTCTAAAAAAAAAAGAAAGGAATAAAGGTGGAATCTATAATGAGTCCAATTTGCATAGAAAGCAGACATTTTCATGTATACATGTGCGGTAAATATGTATACTTTTATTTTCAAAGGTTTGGGATTTGGGAAATTAACTAATTGACAAAACAAAAAAACTAATTATGCTTCACCAAAACCTTTGAATTAAAACTCTAAGTGAGACGACACATATTTAAATTACAACCTTATAACCATCTTAAGAAGTTATATTTCATTGTAACGTGCACAACATTATACTATATATACATTTTCTTTAGTTAAAATTAAATCTTTATATTTAGCATGAACATTACATATTGATATATAGAGAATGTGTACAGTCACAAATATATCTTAACAAACATGAATGCACTGTTGCATCTGTAAACACTTTGTAAGCCTATTTTGCAGCGTTTACAGTATAAAAGCTGTTTGATTTAGTCCTGGCTTGTTGGAAATATATCCCTAAACCTACATTTTTGCGAACGAAATGGAACAAAATTGTTGTCCTCATACTGCCCCGTTGTGATCATTTTACTTAGAAACTGCAGGCAAACATATATTCAAGGACGTTTTTTCAGTTTCACAAAAATGTAGGTTGAAGCATTTTTTCCCAAATAACCTGTGGTGGTTTGACTGGTTAAAGATGCATTAGGTGCTTTTTTGCAAAATGATGTTGACTGCAATACGTTAAAAGCACCAAAATAAACTAGACTAGATACAGCCTTTACCGCAGATTGGCTGCAATTATGTTTTGGACTGTGCAACACTGTCCAAAAGCATTTTTCAAATATCGCTTAGTGCACTTTTAGGCCCTGATCACACTGTGTTTTTGCAGTAAGAGTTGCCTTTTAAAATGGTTTTTATTGAGTATCTTAAGGCGCCACGGTGGCGTAGTGAGTAGCACGTTCGCCTCACAGCAAGAAGGTTGCTGGTTCGAGCCCCGGCTGGGTCAGTAGGCATTTCTGTGTGGAGTTTGCATGTTCTCCCCGTGGTTGCGTGGGTTTCTTCCGGGTGCTCCGGTTTCCCCCAAGTCAGCTGTGCAAAAAATTTCCAATGTCCCAGTGCTCCAACTACAAGACTGTGGATACAGAGGTTGCCTAGTAACATAAAAAGCACAATGCAGTGCTCTTTTCTAAAGTCATAAAAAACAGTGTGTGCCTAGCCTTTTCAGAACTGAAAAGTTCATTTGGTGTGATCGGGCCCATTAAGGAGATGCAAATGGTTAGCGTCATGAAGTGATTTATGGATTTTATGTTGAAGATTCTGGACATATGGTGAGCATTAATAACATGCATAAAACTCGTATAATTTCTGTGTGGAGTTTGCATGTTCTCCCCGTGGTTGCGTGGGTTTCCTCCGGGTGCTCCGGTTTCCCCCACAGTCCAAAGACATGCGGTACAGGTGAATTGGGTAAGCTAAATTGTCCATAGTGTATGTGTGTGAATGAGAATGTATGAATGTGTTTCCCAGAGATGGGTTGTGGCTGGAAGGGCATCCGCTGCGTAAAACAGATGCTGGATAAGTTGGCGGTTCATTCCGCTGTGGCGACCCCGGATTAATAAAGGGACTAAGCCGAAAAGAAAATGAATGAAAACTCGTATACAAAGCCAAAACAAATTTCTTAACTTACAGTTTGATATGTTTGTTGCAAGAAACAATGCAGGCTGTTGTGTAAGAGATGAAATACATCCAAATGGTTGTTATTAGAGATTATTACATGGCTGAGGAATACTTGATTCTGATTGGTCAGTTGCAACATTCCAAGGTATGTTATTTCAAGAAAACAACCTCTGTGGCTGAATAATATGTAGGTTAGTGTATGCTCGATTCAGCCGGTTTCATTTCTGTGAGCATTTCAATTAATTTAAGAATTAATAAACTTTTATGGCTTAGAGCAAATCTGCAGTCACTACTTTATATATTTATTTTTTCTTGTCTTCAGTAATTGGTTAGTTAGAATAATGTTTCTCATGTCACTTCATGTAATAACGACACAGTGTAGATTAAATGATGTAAATGAAATTATGTTATTTTAACATTATCTTCTATGATGTGCAATGCAAACATGTCTATTATAGAGCCCCTATTATGCATTATAAAATGTCATATTTTGGTTTTGGGGATCTCCAACAACAGGCTGATATGCATGCTAGGTAAAAAAAAAAAAAACACTTTCATTGTCTTATAATATGCATTTATTTTTATTTTATAATTATCCCAACCACTCTCTTACTGTATGATTTGTTCAGCGATTCATTTGTTCCCAAACCGCTTCTTTGTGTGACACTAATCTCTGCTGATTAGTCCAATGACCGAGTCTGTTGTGATTGGTCAACTGCGTTCAGCGCGAGATGGAAATAAACACCCACTATGGTGATGAAGTAGTCAGAGTACAGAGTATATGTGTGAGCCCAATGCAGTGCGTTAAAGCAATGCAGTAAAACATCAGCATATGCTCTATTCTTAACCCCAAGTAGTAATAATAACAACACACATTCAGTATTAATCCACACAGTGACAAAAGTTGTACTATTTTGAAAATTGACCGCGTCACACATATGTAGGAACAGCTGATGGTGGCCATAGCAATGACAAATGGCAGGGAATCATGCGCTCAGAAACTCATTTAAATTAATGAAAGAAGAAGCACCCGTCACATTTTAACAGTTTTGAACATGATATGTGAAAAGCCCATAAAGATTTAACCTGAGAGATACATGACAAGCACTGATCTACAAACGGATTACAAGTTACAACACACAATTAAATACATATTTTACAAACTACAGAAAGTGAGGCAACCATTTTAATCACACTTACAGGTTATGTAGGAGGGAGAAACCCTTACAGGATCTGGAGGAAGAAGAAACTGTGTAACTGTTACTGACAAAGTCTCATACATTAATAGTCTTCGCTTATCCTTCCTTTAATAGCAAATGGCTGGTGAATTGCGGGTTGCACCAGGTTATTGTATAAATCATCAGAAAAATGACTGGAACAAATAAAGCACTTGGTATACTGTGGTATTATTGTGGAAATGAACTTTAACCCTTTATTCCCCACAGCTGCATGTCTCAGTGATAGTAATCTTAGCATCATGATCAATCCCATAACCCCCTGCGCTCCTCTAGTGTTTAAAAGGAAGGGTGCGTTCATGATTCAACTCTTTCAATTAAGAATCAGTAGTTTTAAACCGTGTGAACTTTCGGATTCAAACATCAGCTGGATGTTTTTATTCACTTAGTGCTGTGTTAGGCACTGCATGCAAGGTCATTTTCAAAAACCCATAATAGGGGCTCTTTAAAATCTGAGAAAATGTAGGTTAGTATTTTATGACCATTTAAGTCAACAGACCAAGCCAAACAATATGATCAAACAATGATGCAACAGATGAGCCAATGAATAAATAATAAATAACAATGAATAGATCAATGAAAGAAAAAGTAATGGACTGAAAACTAGGTCAGAGCAAAACAAGTACTAAGCCCACTCCAACACTGAAACAAAACAAGATCAGTAACAAGTAATATGAGATGAATCTATTACTAAAGCAGGGAGGATTTTTTATTTTAAATGTTAGATTTTCGATCAAATAATATTGTCAGACTGGACAAACAAGACTCACTTGTTCTTAGTTATTAAAATGGCTGTTTGTTTTTAGTTGAGGTTCTATTTTTGAATATCAAATGATCACCATCAATGTTTTTATTCACAAAATACAGTGGGCGTATTTAACATGTTTTTCCTGGGGAAAACTATTATCATTATTATCACACATGAAGTTTTTATATAACTATCTAATACAATTTTTGTATATTATTCAAAGACAGATTTTATTTTAAATGCTAAATTTAAATGCTGTTTGGTTTATTAGTATTCTTTTTATTGATAAGGTAATTAATTAATTAATTAATTATTTATTTACATAAAAGTCATTGTTGTTGGCATGGCAATAAAAGGAGTATTTCTATAAATAAATAAATAAATAAATAAATAAATACATAAAAACAATCTATTTGTATATATGACTGTCTGTGTGTCAGATATTAAATTTTTAAACATTTAAAAGTGTGTACTTGCATAGTAAGTAAAGGTGCCCACACAGAGCTACATTAGGTATAATTATTTGACATTTTCTTTAGAATGTAACTGCTTAATAAAGAGCTTCTTAAGTTTGGTAACAAGAATTTTTTGTGATTGTTTCTGATTCATTTGCCTACGGGAGAAATGACTAGGAATAATAAACCGCAGAAAACAGTTAAACTGCTTCCTCTACTAACAAGTGTGTTCGTGACTATACATAAAACATGGAATAATATAATAAGAAAATGCCAGTTTGCAACATCAAGAAGTGTAACAAGCTGTTTTCAGTGTCAAAAAAAAACAATAGAAGTGAATGAGACAGGAAGTCTTGAGCCAAAATGATTCAAATGGCTGTGCCTGCTCGTACGTGAAGAATAAGGTCAATAGCAGTAAAATCAAACCATAACATGTGGTTTTAATCAGTTATATGTTCTCTAATCCCTGTAAAGAAGACATCATCTGCCTGGAATTACACACACACACTCACACCCATCCACCCACACCCACAGATATATGCACACTTTGTTGTTGTGGCTTGACTAGCAGGAATCTCTTGAAGGCTTCCTCCCTGGAGTCGACTAATCAGAGCTTTGGGCTCTGAGAGTTGGAGAACTGGGAATGCAAATGAGAGACTGCAGTATTAGTGTGTGCTTTAGTGCGTGTGTGTGTGTGTGTGTGTGTGTGTGTGTGTGTGTGTGTGTGTGTGTGTGTGTGTGTGTGTGTGTGTGTGCGCCTGTGAAGACTGCTGTAAAGAGATGGCAGATTTTGTTTAACAGGCTAATTAAGCACTAAACTATTTCTGATCTGGCTAAGAAATTGTGAGGGGTGGAGAGACAGGGAGAGAGAAAAGTCATTTCCTTTCAAATTGTTTTAATCCTCCTTAAAGTTCTTCTGGTCCACTCTTTCACACTGACTATAATGCGCCACTGCTCTCTCTCTCTCTCTCTCTCTCTCTCTCTCTCTCTCTCTCTCTCTC
>CAIGQQ010033541.1:8498692-8513660 GCA_903798035.1 Danio albolineatus | reverse complement strand
TCTCTCTCTCTCTCTCTCTCTCTCTCTCTCTCTCTCTCTCTCTCTCTTCCTCTTCTCTTCCACTTTCTCAAAGAATCAATGTGTCTACTGTATCTCTGGCCATTAGTTCACGCAATGCATCAGACATCTAGTGAAATATAAACTGTGTAAATGATCTGTGCTGTTAGTGACGTTTCACAGGATTGCTCTGTTTGTACACCTCTCATTGAAAGTGAATTGTGACCTTGCATTTTCTGTTCTGTACTTCACTTCCCTGCCACGTACTTTACTTTCTGCATAGTAGAAAAGGGATAAACAGTCTGACCACTGGGATGAATGATTGATCACTGTATAGATCAGGTTCAGATTAGGTTAATTAAATTGTTCAAACGCACACTCAAACACACACATATACAGTATATTTCATTCGTTCATTTTCTTTTCGGCTTAGTGCCTTTGTTAATCAGGGGTCGCCACAGAGGAATGAACCACCAACTTATCCAGCAGATGTTTTATATAGCGGCGGATACCCTTCCAGCCGCAACCCAGCACTGGGAAACATCCATACACTCTTGCATTCACACACATACATTATGACCAATTTAGCCTATTCAATTCACTTATAGCGCATGTGTTTGGACTGTGGGGGAAACCGGAGCACCCAGAGCACCCTAGTGTGCAGCATCCACTTGGATGATGCAACAGTAGCCACAGTATAATGTCACCCGTGCGCTCACCACACACTAGATATAGGTGGAGTGGAGAGACAGTAACACAGCTAATTCGGTGGATGGGGATGATTTGGAGACCATGATGGGTAAGAGCCAATGGAGGGTATTTGGCCAGGACACCAGGGTTACACCCCTACTCTTTACGAGAAATGCCATGGGATTTTTAATGACCACAGAGAGTCTGGACCTCAATTTTAACATCTCATCCGAAAGATGGTACCCACTGACCGTATAGCGTCCCCTTTACTGGGGCATTAGGACTCGCACAGACCACAAGTTGAACGCCCCCTGCTAGCCTCACTAACACAACTTCCAACTGAGGTTTTCCATGTGGTCTCCCATCCAGGCACTGATCAGGCTCAGCCCAGCCCAGCTTAGCCATAGCTTCAGTGAGTAACCGGTCTTGGGCTGCAGGGTGATATGGCTGTGGCCCAGCTGAGCCACCCTGCCTACAGTAAATTTATTTGTTTATTTATTTATTAAAAATACATTAGCAATTTAAACAGAATTGTTTTAATAACTAATTTCTTTTGTCTCTGCCATGGTGATCATGCATACTATTTTTTTTTTTTCAAATTTATAATAACTATATTACTATAATAACTCTGTATAATGTATATTATTAACCAATACTCTATACAGCTGTGGAAAGAGTACTGAAAAATGTATCCTTGAGTAAAAGTATCATTATTTGCAAAGAAAATGTAGTTTGAGTAGGGTAAAAGTTTCTGTTGTAAATACTACTTTAAATACGAGTAAAAGTAGCCCTTCTAAAAGTACTCTAGAGTACCTGTAGTGAAAAACACACTGTGGAAATGATTCCACCAAGTTAAAAATTTTACTTAAACCAGTGGCATTTTCTTTTAATGGTGTTTTTAAGTGTAAGTTAAATTATTTGCCATTCATGGACTATACATTTTAAATGGGAGATTAATTTAATGTGAGAATTCATGTATGCACCTATGAGCCAACAGAAAGCAGGTTGAAGCATTTACATGGAGAGCAAAAACTGTAACCTAAAGGGCAAAAATCTAACTGACTAACAAGCTACAAATGCAGCTGACATTACAAAACACACTCGTGCAGCACTGATAAGACACAATGAATAAAACCCTGTAAAATTTTGTAGTTTATTTAGTTATAGTTTATAGGTTAATTGATGATTTCAGTCATCATACAGTAAGCATCCTATATCTTCTCATTAGTGACATGCAGTCTCTCAGCCATTGTTTTTATAGGTTCAAGACAACCTGGTGTACTTTTTTGAAATTTTAACAGACTTGTCTGTGTTGAGCATCAGTTAAGACAATGTTAGCACCTGTCAGCTTTAATAACTGGATAATTCTGAGCTTTTGTCAGCTAATTTCATCTTCCGGGTTCAAAATATATTTTTTTTGTTGTTTGCCTACGTATTAAATGACCTTACCAGGCAAGAGAAGCCCTTCAAAATAACTCTCTTATACAGTTCTTGTGACAAAAAGGTGTACAGTATGACTTATTGAGATCATTATTCTAAATTGTTAGGGTGCCAATGACAGAATCCAGTTTCATGGGTGGATGTTAAATTCATGTTAATCTTTTCTTCTCGCTTTTACTGAATCAACTTTTATTTATCACAATATATTTCCAATTAGATGATAGCTCCAAGTTTAATCTGCGTCCAATTTCAAGTGATCATTAAATTTACTCTCTGAATTAACACATTCATCAATTATAAATAAATTTAGACATTAGATTATTTTGAACATCCCATCCTTTCATTCAGTTTTTTGTTAGATGCCTGTAGTTACTTAGAGTCTTGTGCTGGCCAACCACACATTCTAAGGGACGCAACTTTGCTTGTCTGAGTCATAGTCAGAGGATATAACCATAAACTAATATTCCTTAAATGCAGGCCATTCAACTTTTGCTCATGCATAAAAAAAACTAAAACAAATATAGTTTATTCTGTCAGTACTTGCTAAGACAGTAATTGCCAGAAATCAGCAGATCCCAGATATTGTGCTCCATGAAATTGTTAGCCTTCTAAATGTACAATTCTGGACATAAGTTGGGTTTAACACCAAACTATATAATCTACTACTATAGATATAAAGGATTTCAGTAGAATATAACATTTTATTTGTCAGATAAGAATGGATAATGCTAATGACATAATAAAAAATAAGAAATAATAAATTCAGAAATAATAAATGCATGACATTAATTGCTGAAATATACAGTGGGTACCGCCAGTATTCAGACCCCCTTAAATGTTTTACTTTTTGTCATATTGCAGCCATTTGCTAAAATCATCATGTTATTTCCTCCACAACACACAGCACCCCATATTAAAAGAAAAACACAGAATTGTTGACATTTATGCATTACAAAAAATAAAATCTGAAATATCACATGGTCCTGAGTATTCAGAGATTTTTTGTGACCTTGGCCAGATCTGTGCCTTGCCACAATTCTGTCTCTGAGCTCTTTTCAGGAAGTTCCTTTGACCTCATGATTCTCATTTGCTCTGACATGCAATGTGAGCTGTAAGGTCTTATATAGACTGGTCTGTGGCTTTCCTAATCTAGTTCAATCAGTAATCAAACACACCTGGACTCAAATGAAAGTGTAGATAGAACCATCTCAAAGATGATCAGAAGAAATGGACAGCACCTGCAGTAAGTTAAATATGTGAGTGTCACAGCAAAGGGTCTGAATTCTTAGGACCATGTGATATTTCAGTTTTTCTTTTTTAATAATCCGCAAAAATGTCAACAATTCTGTGTTTTTCTGTCAATATTGTGTTCTGTGTGTACATTAATGACAGAAAAATTGACTTGAATTATTTTAGCAAATGGCTGCAATATAACAAAGTGAAAATGTAAGGGGGTCTGAATACTTTTCCCAGCCACTGTAAATCTAAGAGTTAGAGATTGATACTGTAGCTGACCATATAGACGTACACTCACACAACATAATCCCAAAGACACATTTGGATCTGAATAGCCAAATCAGAACAAACAAACATTAAAGCAATACAATAAACACTTCACAGAACCTTCTCTAAGACATAAGTTGATGTGAAGATTATTTTCTCTGGAGTAGAAGAATAGCATCTGGGGGAAAACTTATCAAGGCCAAAACTCAAATTAACAGAACATTCTCCCAATACGACGACTGTGAAATTGATAAGTGACTAGTGTGAAATTGAGATCATTTACCAATCACACTGAGACATTTAAAATGATGCCAACTATGAAAAGGAACATGTTGAAATGGAACACAGCTTTTCCAAATAACAAAAAAAAAAAAAAAAAAAAAAACAGAGACTTCTGCATTTTTTAAAATGTTCAGTTTTCACTGGATGAAGCTGCCAGAGTTGTGTGGATAGCATGCATAACCATAACAAAACTTAAATGTTTTAAAATAAAAACTCATGAGTGTACTGTAAACTGTGCCTCAATCTGCAAATTAGGCCTGCACAATGTATCAATTTAACAGCAATATCTCATTACGATCCTTCACAATAGTCACATTGCAAGATATGCAATGTTGAGTTTGTGTTATAATTTATCATTTGCATGTGTTTTTGATGCCTGGGATTGTGTAATGATTTTAAAAGCATTCAGGTATAAGAAATTGTACCATTTGTGACTTTATATATTTTTATCATTCAATTACTGTACTTGAATACTGTTAGACTCGGGAAATGCAAATACAGTACAAAAATGCACTACAAATAGCACAGACCACAATGAAAATGTGTCGGGGAACCCCAAAAAGTTTATAGGTCGTTTATTAGATTTTATGGAGATGCAAATAGTAAACATAAATTGATCAGTCATTCACTAAACACCTGCATGAAAATCCTCACAATACATGCACGTAGAGAAATGCACAGCAAATAGCACAGACAACTTTTGTTTATGATATTTAATGGAGATGCACTCCCACTACAGAATGAGCCCAATAAATTTTTAATTATACATTTTTTCAAACAGATATATTAAATCTTCTGGTAAAATTTTATTCATATCACAGGATACAATAAATGGCAAAATAAAAAAAATATCGCTATGTCCGATTTTTCTAAAATCGTGCAGCCCTATTTGAACAGGCAAAAAAAAAAAAAAAAAAAAAATACATTTCACTTTTATAAGTCCTTATTTTGGGGCGCCACGGTGGCCGAGTGGTTGGCACGTTCGCCTCACAGCAAGAAGGTCGCTGGTTCGATCCCCGGCTGGGCCAGTTGGCATTTCTGTGTGGAGTTTGCATGTTCTCCCCGTGGTTGCGTGGGTTTCCTCCGGGTGCTCCGGTTTCCCCCACAGTCCAAAGACATGCGGTACAGGTGAATTGGGTAAGCTAAATTGTCCGTAGTGTATGTGTGTGAATGAGAATGTATGGATGTGTTTCCCAGAGATGGGTTGTGGCTGGAAGGGCATCCGCTGCGTAAAACAAATGCTGGATAAGTTGGCGGTTCATTCCGCTGTGGCGACCCCGGATTGATAAAGGGACTAAGCCAAAAAGAAAATGAATGAATGAATGAAGTCCTTATTTTGACATTCTATTTTGCAGAAGTTATTTAAAACATTAAGGTTGACATTAAGGTTTGTATTTAACACACTTTCTTTGAATGTAAAATCAATTGTGTAATTTTAATTTGATGCATACTCTAAAAATGAAAGTCCCATAAACAACGTGAGAAACATAACTGAATCAATCATGAGGTTGCCGCAAGGTGCATCCAATTTACAGCAGTTTTGAAGTGAAAGCGACCCCATTCTGAGCCACTTTCATTCATTTGTTCATTCGTTCAAATGTATCAAAAGATCTTAAACTGAGCTTACTGAGTGATAATGAGTCTAGCTTCACAAGTCACACCATTCTGACTATTATTTTGAAGGCAATGGAAATGAGGAAACATTGAAGAATTGAGATATGCGCTTTACGATTTGTTGGTTGTTCACTTTGTGAGCTTTCCATGATGCAATCATTCAACTAATTATACCGGCTTTTAGCTCCAGGCGGAATCAACATGATTAGTCATTCTGAGCAGTATATAGATTCACAATACCTGCTGTGTTGTTTTGTTTTGCATATCAGCTAACGTTTGCTGATATACATCATCTTTAGCCATGATGTAATAGGTCTTAATCTGTGTTTATACCGTCAAAACAAATTGAAACTTGAATTTAATTATTTCCACTGAAACAGAGCAGAATCTTTCAGTAAAGGTGCCTTCATCTTGAACAGAAACTGCATGATTATTCTGCAGTAAGACCGAAGTGTTGACATTCCGTATGATTACAATTATTCCCTCTGCTGAACTTTATGCATACATTAAGTTGTACATTTAAATATACGAAAACAGTGTATGGACGATTTCTCAGGGTTTCCCATCGAAATAATTTAAAAGATAACACTTTATTTTGATGGTCCATTTGAGTATTAGTAGACTGTCTGCTTAATATTGGTTAATAGTGACATTTAACAGACATTTAACAGACATTTACCTGACTATAAGTAACTTTGCATGTACATGTCAACTTACACTAAACCCTAACCTCAACCTAACAGTCTACTTATAATCTAATGAGAATTAGTTGGCATGTAGATGCAATGTAACTGTAATTCAACAAATGGACTGTCAAAATAAAGTGTGACCTTTTGTAACTTTTTTTTTTTTTTTTTTTGCGTGTGTATGTGTGTATTTTATTAGATTTTTTTTTACTTTTATGCATTTTAAAGAACTGCCTATGCTCATGTAGGTTTTGTGCTTCCATATTAACGCAATTGTGAATTTTGACTGATAAATCTGAAACTATTTGTTATTTTAAACTATAAAAAGTTAAAACACATTGATCAAATTATAAATTATCTGAATATTATTTTTTAAACCTAATAAAACCAAATATCAACTGATGTTAAACATTATATTTGTTTGTTTGCATATTGTTTGCATAACTACAGTACATAACTAAATAGTTCTATATTTGGTTAAACTCTCATTTAAATCAAATATCAGAATTTATAATTCTGCTGTAAAACTGACAAAACTGCTTGTTTTGAAACTTTTACATTGTTAAATAGTTTTAAATAATTTTGTTGCTCAATTTGACCTTTGATGCAGTTTTAATAAAACTAATAAAGCTGACTGTTCATCAAAAGTACAAAATGAAAATATTTCTCTTACCTGTGGAATCAGCTTCAAAACTAAATGTATACATACAGTATATCTGTAGAGGAAGAGGTATATGACTTTTCTGCACTTCCTAACCTGCCAATTCTTTATTCTCAGTTGTACTCAGGAAGTGCCACTGGACTATAAACAAAGCTGATTTTATTCCTGCCCTCCCGATATCCTGAGTCAGACTTGAGACCTGATTTCACCCAGAGGGCGTGTGCCTGGTTCACACCACTCTCCCACCCACCAACCTTTCCTCCATGGTCTTCACTTCTCTTCCTAAGCACTCCTCAGCTGATATAAATAATGCTACAGACATTCTGTGCTCTCTCTCTTCTCTTTTTCTGACTCTCTCATGTTCTTCAGAAAACAAGAACAGCAGCACTCCAATCTCCCGGAGACTCACTGCACCTCACTAGAGGATGATAACTTTGTCACTTCCCTGCGATGGACTCATCATTGGGAACAATGTTTTTTTTTTTTTTTTTGGTCAAATAGACTGGTCTGTCTGAGTGGTCTAAGAGCCCCCATCTGTGTCAAGATGACCCAGCTAGCCAGTCAAATCAAAGAAGGCAGAGCTTTACTGTCACCAAGAACATGAGATTTAGCTGGACCCTACAGATTTTAATGGTAGAAGACAGCAAGATACAGTAAATGTAGATAGATCTATGCAATAGTCAAAGTTTAGCTGTTTATAAATTATTGTTCTCATTATAAAACAACTAATAGTAATATCCAATACCAAAAAGCTTGATATCTTGTCTATTTTGACAGATTTGAACTGAAAGTACAGAATGAGTCATTATTGGGATTAATTTAGGGTTTTCACACTGTTTGTACACTATTACTCCCATACAAACTCTTATGTAACTAAAAATACTAGCTCAAAAAGTTTTAAACATTTATTCTAGTTTAGTTTTATTCATTGTCTAATTTGTATTCTTGCAGTTCAATGCAAATGTATATGATTAAATAGAGAAACAAATAGCAGAATATATGTGCCTGAGAGTGAAATTTGCTTTCTGTTGAAGTAGGTGTTTTTCATTCACTGAATATGAGGATTGTGGTTTAATACTTCTTACATAAGAAGGCATCAGAACGCCTGGTTTTGAATGAAGCCAGGAGAACTCATGCTTTGTCTTGACCCATTTGCTGCCAGTTTCTGCCCACATTGAGCTCCAGGCACTGTGGCTTAAAGATGAAATGAGACTGGATGTTTTTTTTGGGGGAAGTCTGTGTTTCTTCAAAGGAAAGTGTTTTTGCAAAAGTGATACTTCAGGAGTGTAAATAATACACTTCGCTACTACAAAAAATGGACATGGTAAATTAGAAGTAAAAAGAAAATCTGAATCAGAAAGAGCTTTATTGCCAGGTATGTTCACACAAAAAAGATAATAAGTGAATTTAAAAGTCTAAAAATATATACAAATTGACAAGTGTATGTACAGATATATATAACCATGTACAACGTTATATGTGCAGCTGTTACAGTGCTCCCCATATATAAGAACACTCCTCACAAATCTCTTTTAAATTAGTATTTTTAATAGGAAGCCATACACTATTATATTTGTGCATATACTGTACATTCGAACAAACAAAATAACTTAAGAAAATGGTCCAAAAACTAGTACACCCAAATTTATATGTTATAGAAAAAGGTTAAATGCAAACTTAAAATAGAGGAAAAATCAAGAGAAGCAACAAAATTGAAAAAATTAGATGAAATTTTGTAGGTTGTAGGTTTTTTTTTTTGCAATATTTTGCTTTAATTTAATTGTATTATCTTTCAATTTCTCAATATATTTGGTGACTAAAATATTATTTTAATAAATATATATTTTTAAAATATTTTTTTTTATTTAAATGCACCAAAATACATGTATTCACTATATTCACTGTAAAATGGGTAAAAATATTCATTTTTTAAAATAGGGTGTAGCTACTCAATTATTCTGAGCACTGTATGTGCAAATTGTCATGTAAAGTATGTTGTTAAATGAATAAGTGCATATGTGTGTAAAAAATAGTGATGTTTGTTTCACAACTACTATCAGCAAGTGTTCATCAAATGGATTGCCTGAGGGAAGAAAGGTTTCTGTTTCTGATGCACAGTTCTCTGTAGCTTCGACCAGAAGTTAAAAGTTCAAAGAGGCAGTGTGCTGGGTGTGAGGGGTCCAGAGTGATTTTGGCAGCCCTTCTGCTTGCTCGGGATAAGTACAGTTCTTGGGGAGTAGGGAGGGTTGTACCAGTGATTCGCTCAGCAGTCTAAACTATCAGACATAGTTTTCGAAGGTCAGATTTGGCAGCTCCACTGTTTTCATCTCCACTATTTTCAATGAAAAGGCACAAAGCTCTGCCCTAATAGTCGCTAAAAGTTGCTAGATTACATCATACGTCAATTTGCATATTACTGACGTCATCACGTTCTACCATTTCTGTTTGATTAACGGCCTATGGTTAATAAAGTGGTATTTATATTTGCACCACGCTTTATGTATGCATGTCAATTTAAGGAAATTTATTGCGGTTTGAATTCAGTATATCAGTATAGATGTGTAGTTAATTTGCAGTAATCTCTCAGATGTAATAAACTCAGACAAGTTCCGAAACTGTCACTAAAATATCTGTGATTATGAACAAGAAAAGAATAAACGGTCAAATTAAAACAGATCGGTTTGACTGTACAATGGAAATACATCACATTGCCGGTGCTAAATCATTTGCCGTCGGTACGCAGAGAAGTGATCTGCTCTCTGAAAAATCCCTAAATATAAGTTGGCAACACTGGGCAGCTGAGCTAAACCAGACTGTTATTGACGTGCAGAGGATACATCTTGATTTATTATTGATTTTAAAAATGTCTTGATTTGTATCTGGTGTTTGTACATAAGTGTTACTGTGTGTAAATGAATTTCTTGTCAAAACACTACTTTAATTGCAAATTTATTTGAAGTTCTGTTAAAACACACACACACACACACGTTTGTTTTTCGTGACAAGTGGGGACATTACATAGGTTTCCATTCATTTTATACTGTTCAAACTATATTAAATTGCCCTCACCCCACCCTACCCCTAAACCCAACCATCACAGGGGACTGTGCAGCTTTACTCTCTGATCAAACTCATTCTGTGGGATTCATAGGCTTTTTGAGAAATGAGGACGTCACCAATGTCCTCAAACTTCACCTCTGTTTTGTAACACCTGTGTCATACCAGTGTCATTACAGATTTGTGTCCTGAAATGTCACAAAAACACGTACACAGTATGAACCCCATTTAAACTGTGTTATAACAAATACATTGTAGTTGACTGATTTGCAATTAAGCAGTGTTTCACCAATTAGCCAATTATACTCACTGGACCAAAACTCATTCCCTCTACCCACATTCATCAAACCAAACATTTATAAGGAGAGATGCCATTTCCAAGTAAAACACACAAGCAAAAACGAGTTTTATAAAACCTGCCTAAGACAGAATAAGAGACAGCGAGTGCTTTATGAACACTTTCTCCACTTTCGTTAGTTCTTTTGCTTATTTTACCCCAAACTCTGTGGTAGCATCATTAGCAAGTGATTTAAGAAGTTCTGATTAGTATTTACAGCCCACAATCATAAACGGATATGTGCTCCCTCATTTAGCATAGAGGTTAAGGAGCCGTGAAACAAGCTGTAAATGTTGCTAACTCTACAGCTTAGCCTGCAGGGTAAATAAAACAGAGGCATAAACCAGACGACTATCATGTTTGCTCAGAACCTTTGTTGTGACCTAGTTTGTGCTCATCACAATCACAGTGTTTTAAAGAGCTGTGACAGTTCATTCATGGCAGCACTCATAATATTTGTCATTATTCCCCTGTGCCAGAACAACATGTTGCTGTTGACTTATTTAACGTTTTATCTAGTGATGAAGTAGTCAAGATGATGCTAATGTATGCAGCATACAATCAGACGTTACAGTATAAGTCTGTCTACACTAGCACTGGAAGAGTTATCACTTAGAATGCACTGCAAGAAAATGATTTTCTTAGAGTTACTTAGCTATATCTGAGCAATTATTAAAGGTGCTGTATGTAAGATTTTGACTCTTCTAAAGCATGAAAATGCCATAATATTTTTGCAGATATTTAAGAAACATGCCAAGTGAACATACTTGTTTATCTGAAAAACAATGCTGAAGTCAGATATTCTGCTTTGAAAATGTGTTTTCCGTGCCGGAACGCAGTCTTTATTTTGGTAATTTTCACCTGTCCAGTGCCAGTTTAGCCAATTGTTTTTCAGCACCCTGGGTTGCCTTGGTGGAAAAACAGATATTTCATTCATTCAGTCATTCATTCAGAAAGGCTGAAAGCATGCCTCCGTGACTAAAACGTGACCTCCGGTGAACAGTAGCAGACTCGAAATGAGACAGATTCAGTTCCACATGAAGTTATTAATTAGCATATAAATATTAGGAGCGTAAACATTAGGTGAGCAGGTTACATTGTAACCGCATGTCCTATAATCTTTTTTATCGTTTATAATCTAATTTAATACATATTAACTCTCTTTAACATTATTAAATGAACATGCTGAATCACTGATATGTGTTTAGTTCTAAAGCTCAATTTCAAACAATTTATTTTATTTTCAAGATCTGAGGTGAACTATCTGCTGCTGCTTACAGTACATGGCATTAAATGGCATGACAATGCACTTTTACATGCAATAAAGCACAAGGTTTACCTGAGGGAATCATTGTCATAGTTTTCTGTTGTTCACCTGTGAGAAATAGAAACCATTTCTAATATATCAATTCGAGCTGTTGGTTAGGACAAAAACTCCTTTTATGAAAAATATCCCTTCTATCTGGTGCCATTGCTTTTACTTAGAACACGGTTTAAATCACTCGCTCCTCTCCTCAATCTGGCAACCTGCACTTGTGTTCGTTTTGATCCAGGAGTGCAATACCCAGTTCAAACACTGGGTGTCAAACTTGCATACTGCACCTTTATATCAAGTTTTTTTTTAGACAAGTAGGCCATTTTTATTTTTGAGAAATAGAGTCAAACTTGAGTGAGTTTAATTCATTTAAGCTGAATAATAATGAAACTTAAAACATACAAATTATTTCAAACCTAATACAAGATTATTTTACTTTCCCCACTGACAGATTAATTTGCTTGTTTTAAGGAAAAGCTCACTTATTTTTGACTTATTTTTTTTCTGAAAGTAAATAATATATGCTTTACTTGTCTAGAAAATGCATCTTAATTTAGCAATTTTGAGATATTTGGATTAGAAACAAGACAAAAACTCCAATCAGACATACATTTTGCGTTGTGGGCTTTCTGATAAAACTGAAGAGCTTTTGCCAAACCAGGTAGCATATACAGTAAAACAATGAAACTCAGTTCAACTACAAATCAGGAGACGAGATCACAAAAAAGGCCCAAGGGGGTCTTCCAGCTTACCCATGCTGAATCCACCTTTTTTCCTTTCCTTCTCCTTCTCCGCCAAGCACAGGTCACTAAAAGTCCACTCATATCCATTTTCCATCCGCTTGAACTGCATGCAAGTTCAGAGCTAGTGCTATTGACAAAGTGGGTTCAACTAGCGAGCCTTCTGTTGCTATTCATGTTCATGGCTTTGCAAGTCTAACGTGCATCAGCATCCCAACACAGAGAATCCAATGTCTTTGTGGAGCTCCCATAATTTGTTTAGATGGAGATTACAAGCATGAATAATGTGTTTTTGCAGCTCACCGTAATTTGGAGATTACAAGCGAGAATGATTGGTTTAGCTTTGTGTTCAGCTGCTATTTCAAAAACGGTGGTCGAACATTTCTGTTTGTCTTGTCGGTCATGGTAAACCAGTGCTCAGCTCCTGACTCAAGCACTTCTTAATTCTACCACAGCAATGTTTTGGGGCTGCTTATGAAACACTAATCCTGCTTCACAGCTGATGCTTTGAGTGTCGAGAGGCAAAAAAACTGCCTTGCTGGAAAAGTGTTAACAGAATAAAATGTGTCAATATACTGTACTTCGTATGATTGTGAAATCCTATTGTAAAAGGCTGAACAACATCAAAGGCATTTGCATGTACTTTTTGCTTTCTTTTTGGTAAAACATGGGACCAAATGAACAATGTAAATGTTGTTCTGTCTCATTAAAGACTCATTCCCACTGGTCAGTATATTAATTCCCACTGGTCATATTTAATTCATTATAGTACTGTACAGAATGATTCAGTATGGGTCACGCTGATTAGGGTTGCATGTCCACTGCCAACAGTATCATTATGGTAGGTGTGATGTACAGTAGGATAGAATGTTGTGATTTACATCATTCAGGTACGAAGAAAAAAAGTAATGTGGGTCATTCACATAACGCTTCTTTCGTGAACTCAAGTTCATCACTTCAAATATAGATGTGCACTGATAAAAATGATTGATTGGATTTACAATTTTTTTTAAGGTAAGTGTTTGCAAACAATGTATATGGGCTGAATTTAAACAAGAAATTTAAGTTTAAAATTACAACAAAAAAATAAATAAAATAGTTTAAAATCAGCCCATATACATTGTTTTCCACCACTTACCATAAAAAAAGTAAATCAAAAGTGAAAAAAAGGCAAGCACAATCAAATAGGGAGAGAAAACTCCACCAATCTGGCTTTCCTCATGTTTTTTTAGACACGCTCATAAACAACAATAGAGGAAATACCACGGATTCTGTTGCTTCTTGGCTGTTCTGCTTCTTGGCATGTGGCTGTCACAAGAAGACGACAACTTTTTTTTGAGTTTGTGTCAACCATGGCTTATTGGTATGTGCTGTTACTGTATTACTATGGTGGTGTTGTGTTGGCTGTGCATTTAAAAATGCTTCCTTTGTTGTTGTTTCCCTGGTTTATAGCATGCGTAGTTACAATTCTCTGTATACCAGTAGTGATCAGCAGTGAGTCTACTTTAGCTTGGAAAGGGTGGCAAAACTGTGGTGTGGTATGGTTCATTTTCTAGGTATTTTTGAAAGTGGAAAATGACATAAATGCTCACAATACTATACTGTACCGAACTGATCACTGGATTCCTTGGGCTTTTTCTCTGGGCCTTTCTTTCTTTCTGTCTGTCTTTATCTCCTTCTGTCTCTCTCCCTCCCCCTCTATCTTTCTACATTACATATAAGCTGGGTACAGTTTGAATTACTTTGTTCATATGTTTTATAATTTCATATATATATTTAGTAATCTTTTTTACTATGGTTTAATAAACCATTTAACTTACAAATATTCTGAGCATTACATTTGATTTAGCTAACATTAAACTGCTACATACTGTACTGCAATGCAATATACTGTAGTCACACAATAGCAACACTCTCCCACATGTTTTGCTATTACGTCCACAATGTCTTTGTTAAAAGTGGCAGAATGTCGTAAAACTGAAATGAACAGTTTTTGCACCATCATGCTGATAACATTTCTTTAGTCATTTCGCAATTCTACAGCCTTACAGAAAACACAGCCTACAATTGTTTTTCCTTTTCATGCTTGATATAGTTTCAAAGGTCTCAATTCGATTGGTAAAATGGTCTCAATTTCTCACTTTCTTCACATCATGAGGATGATGGAAAATGTTACATATGGTTCCACAAATGTTTGCTATATTTCTGTTAAGGTCTTTGGTAAATGCGTTCACCTCGCCAGACCAGGTGTGAACAGTTCCTAAAGTTTTGTATTTGACATTTCTTACATTTATTATTTAGCTATATTATTTTTACGGACTCTCCTGAAATGATGTAGTAGATTATGTTGAGGCTGATGTTACAGCAAATATGTGTCTAGAATAGAACATACTGATAGCACAAAGCACAACATCTGAGACCTGCTGATTTAGTAAGTTGCTGATTTAGACCTGCTGACATAGTAAGTTATAGAAAAGTGGCTAAATTAACTACCTCTATAAAGCAATGAACCGTCTGCAGTGTTAGCATGGGTCATGGAATTTCTGGAATATCATGGAGCTTTAAAAGGTCTATTCCAAACATTGAAAGTCAAAGAATTTATATATATATATATATATATATATATATATATATATATATATATAT
>CAIGQQ010033541.1:8462947-8483757 GCA_903798035.1 Danio albolineatus | reverse complement strand
ATATCAAAATGGCTTTAAGACCAAGCGGAATCCTCTGTTGGCTGTCGCTTTGGTTTGACTTTAGCTTATCATTTTTGGCCAATGCAAACAATTACCTTTCATGAGTCCAGCATCTAGCTGTGCAAGAAAACACACAATCTGCACTCTAATGACCCTTATTAAGACTCCTTTGAATACTATATTTGCTATTGTTGTTTTCCATGAATTTTTAAATGTACTTTATTACAAGAGAGGCTATAAAAATCGTGAAGCTCCACATTACTATATTATGTTTGTTTTTTGTTTTTTTATTACTCAAATGGTCAAGTTCTGACTAAGGAAAGTTGAATGTGTTGGCCAGTTTGTTATTTGCCTAATAAATGACAATAGACTACAGTTTTTCATTTAAAACTTTAACAGATTCCTATTTTTCTTTTCTAATGATGTATGATATAATAAATATGTATTTAAAAATACAGTATTTTTCCATATTACTTTATTATAAATCTTTAGGAAAGATTTTTGGTACATTAAAAAGTGTGGTTATGCTGACCATCCGACAAGCTAATTCAGCTAAAGATTCAATAGAAAATGAGGCAAACTAAACAAAAATAAGTTTACTTTTTGAGAAGAAAGAACCACCCCTTTCTTCAGAGTGGCTGTGGGCCTGAACTCCACACAGAAATGTCAACTGGCCAAGCCGGCACACAAACCATCAACCTGTGAGGCAACATTACGTTGTGAATTTGCCTTAAGAAAACATTTGACCATACTATGGATCGCATTCTAGTGATATGATTACTCTTACATACAAGCTGCAATCTCCCAGTATCATTTTAGCAGATGAGATGTTTAAAATTACACCGTTAAGGAAACATCAGTAGACATATTTCTCTGATCTGGCTACTTAGCATAGATTAAACCATTTCTTTTCAAGACACTTTGACCCTACAGCACAGAGTAGCTGTTTTTGGTATTATTCTGAACATTATTAGCATTTGTTTAATAAGCTATAGAGTACCAGTAGCACTTTTCTGTTTCCATGAATTTTATTTTAGTGCACTGTAGATAACTTAAATACTTAGAACAACATTAGGCTTAGTAGATGGTATTATATTAGTCAAATCTGATTTAATACATCTCAGTCTGAACTACAGTATCAGGTTACATGTTTTCCTTCTTCAGTTGTTTGTAGTAAGTACTCATAAGGGTTTTTTATATTCATTCTTTTTTCTTTTTATTTTTTTCCATTAGCATGACAACCAAAATGGACATGCTAGAAAAACTGCATGTACTATAAATTGAAAAATTATATCTAGATGCCTACAATGAATCCCGAGGAGTCAGATTCTAAGTGGCTATATTTCAAAAAGCTTTATGTTACGCCATAATACTTGAGAGATTTTGCTGCTACATCTATCAAGGTAATGATCAGATTCAAATGCCAGTAACGTGTTTGTGTAGGAGTTTTTGCTTCAAGTGTTCTGCATTTTGGAATGAGTAGGGCATAGATTTCATGGCTCTACAGAAGAAGAATATAAATACATAGATTTTAAGCCATGACTATAACTACAATGATGGCCGTAGTGTCATGCTGACCATTTATAATAAACTGATTTTTAGACTGACACTACATAGATATTTGAAGCTTCTGTTGAGGTTTTTGAATGTGGCTTTGGTTGTCTGTAAATTCTATGGTAATTTTTTGATATTCAATTGTCTGGAATGCAGTTTTTCATGCAGTCAAATATTGTTCAAAGTCTAAATGCCAACAAATCTCTTTGTAAATTAACATTATACTTTATGAATTTATTAGAAACAATCATGAGCAGCCTCCACGGGAATCAAAATTCATGTATAAATGGTTCTGTTTGGATAGGCAATGATACAAAATGAGGACACTGTATTAAAATGTAATGAATGTGAAAAGTATAACACAATAATAATAAAATAAAAAAATAATAAATCATCACCAATATGCATTTCAATCCACATCCTTCATGAAGATGCAAAAAAAAAAAAAAGCCTGCGTTGAAATATGATATTTATATAGTGTGTTAGAGATGCTCGGATGGTGGTTATATCCGTGGGCGCTGCGGATAATCCACGGGTCGGGTAAAAAAAAAAATACATTATGATTAATTGCAGGTGGGTCGCGGGTGGATGAGTTATTACTGATTTTTACTTCGCATTTTTTAAACAAATTCTGTAAAATACATATGTTTTCATTTTTCATCAGGGAAACGGGCCCTAATTTGCAGGCTAATTAAAATAAATAAATAAATAAAAAATACACGCGTGGTGGAGGTTCATTTGTTAAAACAGAAATGGAGGTGAAACCGATCCTAGAGAAACTTAAAAAGGGAGAATTAAAAACAAAACTAAAGGAAGGAAGGAAAGTAAAGTGTCGTGTGGGAGCGTTTTAGTGACATTTCAGCTGATCCGCGCATCTCTTTTGTGCGTAGTCAACTTGACTATTAAAGCCATTGAGTACGCCAAACTCTTCTGTATTTTGTCATATTGATATAATAATAATAATAATAATGATAATAATAATAATAATGGGCAGCACGGCGGCGCAGTGGGTAGCACGTTCGCCTCACAGCAAGAAGGTCGCTGTTTCGAGCCTCGGCTGGGTCAGTTGGCATTTCTGTGTGGACTTTTCCTGTTCTCCCCGTGGTTGCGTGGGTTTCCTCCGGGTGCTCCAGTTTCCCCCACAGTCCAAAGACATGTGGTATAGGGGAATTGGGTGAGCTAAATTGTCCATAGTGTATGTGTGTGAATGTGTATCTATGGGTGTTTCCCAGCGATGGGTTGCAGCTGCAAGGGCATCCGCTGTGTAAAACATATGCTGGATAAGTTGGTGGTTCATTCCGCTGTGGTGACCCCGGATTAATAAAGGGACTAAGCCGAAAACAAAAATAAATGAATGAATGAATCATAATTATAATAATAATAAATTTTGATTTATAGCGCAACCCAAACCCAAAGCGCTACAAGGCAAACAGTAACAAAGCAGAAAAATGAAAACAGTAATAAAAAAGGACCACAATAAAATATGTACGATTCAATAAAATTGGATGATTAACAAAAATAATCAGTCCAAGTTAAAAACAACGGTAAAAAGTCTTTAGAAGTTTGTTTAAACAGTCCAGAGAAGCAGCGTTCCTGGTTCTGAAGGGTAGGCCGTTCCATAATGTTGCAATAAGCTATGAATACATTTAAGAAAAGTCAGGGTGCTAAAGTCATATCGTTTCATGGTTGTAGGGTGAGGAAAGGAGCGAGGACCCAAGTGCAGTAAATTAGATTTGATTAATTATAAAATAAAATAAAAAAGGGCAACAAAAGCAACCCGAGGGGAAAAACATTAACAAAAACTAACTGGGTGGGCTGGCAAGGATCAGAGCTGGGAAGGACGGGACATAAAAGGCTCGAATGAACTATGTATGAAGCACTGGCACAGGAGAGCAAACAAGAGGAAGCTATAAACAAGAGCAAATTGGCAAACAAACAGGTGAACAACAAACTAATAATGGGTTAACAAGGAGGGTGGGACTAGACAAAAGAACGGAGAGCACATGACACAAAGAGACAACACAGGCCATGTGCTCAGAAAAAAACAGGACTGGAACACGCAGCCAATGAGAGAACCTATTAACTGCATATTCACATGAAATACAATAGCATGTACCCAAGTATAAACACAAAAAACAACGGCAACACAGACAGAACGCAAGACATGAGTACACGATAAATGAAACATCGTGCGCTCACACGTGACATGCATGTTCCGATACCGGCGCCAACCAAAACCAACTAGTCCAGAGCACTGATAACGTAAAAACACCATGCAGCGAACAACACAACGAATACACCATCCTGCAAAATAACAAACACACCACCTGCACTCCACGCGCCCTCCTCAAGCGTGATTGCGCACAACCCGAATGAGGCCAAGGCGGTGCTCATACTAAGATGAAAACAGACAATGGCAGGATATGAGTGCTCGACCTGAGAAAACTTGAGCCGAGCACAACATACAAGACATGAAAGGACTAGTGTCTGGACTCTACCTCCAAACCAAGCCTTAACAAGACCAAAGTGGCAGAATCCTGACATATAGATTATGTTATAGACAAACGTGTGGATAGTGTACTGAAAAATCCTACTTAAGTGCAAGTAGAGTGAAAATTTTCACGTTTTATATACCACTCAAGGTATGAGTAAAAAGTAGGCCTTCTGAAAGTACTCAAGAATTGTAAATAGTAAGAATTACACTGCGAAAATTAGTGCAGTTCCTGAGAAAAACTACACAATTGCAGTAATTTGAGTATTTGTAATTTGTTACTTTACACAACTGCAAACAAAATTTACTAAAAATGGTCAAAATGATTGCCTCAGAAGTTCTAGTGTTAAGAAATAAAAAGAAAAGCAAACCTCTTTCACACCATCACCATCTTTTGAGTCGCAGAGGACACATAAGTGAGAAAATGAGTGATTAAATAATCCTATAACTGGCAAGGATGAAGTGAGGGGGCAAAAATAGAGTTGGTGAATGTGCGGAGAGAAGGATGAAGAGAATCGATTAGCCGGGATTGCAGAAGGAAGCAGGCTAAGACATCAGCTGCTTGCTTCTGATAACAGCAGAGCCATGTAACCCTGCGCTCACTAATGCACCCACTGATCAACACTTGGCGCGTGAGTGTGTGATGGTGCTGTCTGAGTTCTGCTCATTAAGTAGCTGAGAGATGCCAGAGCTCTGTTGTACTGCCAGCGCTTTACCAGAAGGCCAGAAGAGAAGACGAAAACACTCTAAGTCCTTACGTTCGTAATGAACCACAGGACCGGGTCAATGAGGCGATGACCCTAACACAAGAAGTTAGAGACCCCTTGTTATTTCTCACACGCTGTGATTATGTGTTTTGTGTGTGTGTGTGTGTAAACGGGGGCATCTGTGAGAGTGTGACAGAGAATAACGGCCTATATAGAAAAGAGTGGGAACAATTGGGGAGAAATATTGAATGTGTCTGGACTGTCTGAACAATGTTGCATCACACACACTTTGAGAACTCATTGAATAACAACAACCTGAATGTCACAAAGTGAATGATTTGCTTGTGGAGTCTTATGTTGTTTAGTCATACGTTTTTTTTTCTCACAGTGAGTGTTTCACAGAAAAAAGGTCAAACTAGTCAAACTTGTTTGTGTGTGTGTGTGTGTGTGTGTGTGTGTGTGTGTGTGTGTGTGAAATATTTTATCATGTGTATTTAAAAAAAACTTCAATTCCTTAATTGTTACTGTCCCTTCATCGGAACGTATTCCAGTACAGGCCAGCATCAGTCCTCGGTTGACGAGGGGGCTTTTGATATTGACCTTATTCTCTGCGTATGAGCAGGCGCAGCCATTTGAGTCTTTTAGGCTCGAGACTTGTTTGTAGAGCGAGTAGTTTGACCACTTTCTGCCGTTTATTATTCCTAGTCATTTCTCCCATAGGCAACTGAATTGGAAGTTCTAAAACAATCGCAAAAACGGGCACACTTCTGCATTAAAGAATAAGGTCAATACCTCACAAATTAAGAGATTTGACCAGATACTTAGTCTGCTGATGGTAACTGAGTCAGCAGCTGTGTATTATTACACATATACGTTTGCATACTGTTTACATTTATGGCTTACTCATGTTAACACAGACCTTACAAGATATTACTGTTTATTTATATATTTACTTGCCTTCCATAATATAAAGGCTGCGTGGCTACAAGACCTTCCTAAACCAGCAATGCACAAACATTCTATAGTCTCCGTTGATCCCTGCTTACTAAGTATCCCCCACGCTGAATGGCATGGACTGCTCGACTGGGTGGGGTGCACATTTGCTTTTAAAAAGACAAAAATCACCCTCACTGTGTATTAGAACACGACCAACTTTCTCATTATGTAAATATTGATAGGCCTCTGTACTTTTATAAGCCTTCATAAACGCTCCATCTACTCCTTGTGACAGGAAAAAGTAATTAAAAATATCCCTGTAATGTACCTCTGGCTCATATCGCCTACCCACATTAACGATGGATGGGGCAATATGAGACCATCTGATCAT
Organism: Danio albolineatus; assembly: GCA_903798035.1. Lineage (NCBI taxonomy): Eukaryota > Metazoa > Chordata > Actinopteri > Cypriniformes > Danionidae > Danio > Danio albolineatus. The sequence goes on along the minus strand of CAIGQQ010033541.1, from coordinate 8,477,678 downwards.
TGCAGGGAGGTTTCACCGTACGTCCAGCTCAAAACATTTATTGAACTAGCATTATAAGCCGTTTTTAATTTTACAGCTAAAATTACAGCTAACTGTACACTATGTAATGACTTTTCGAAACAGTCATCTGATGTACTGTGTCAGCGCACCGGAAGTTGGATGACAAAATACGGAAGAGCGAAGTATTAAAAGTGGGTGGGGCGGAATAAGGTCAATACTGAGAGGGTGCTTTTCATGGAAGCATATAATAAGCTAAAAAAATATATGTTCCATAACTTTTGCCATGACATAAAATTAACATTCCGTTGTTAAAGCAACATAAATTGTATCATGCATTAGTCCTCTGTATGTATCTATTAGATATATGCATATATTATTCCAAAAATCTCATAATTGTTTTCTCTAGTTTGCTCTAGTTTACTGGTGGGATGTTTTTCCCCTCACGCAAATTATTTTACCTGAGTTCAAATATTTTGACTTGTAAGGTGAACTCCACATGTTCGCAATAATCATATTTCACATTTTGCATTATTCGCTCTTCGCCTGTATCATACCTGTCAACCCTCCTGTTTTTCCCAGGATTTCCCCATATTTTACAATTCTATCCTGCTATCATCCCAGAAAGGTATTTTCCCGTATTTTCAATCTTTCTATGAAGGGTGACAATAAACATTAAAGAACTGATCCTCCCTATATGCAAACCATACCATAGAACCACCAGGGGATGCTTCCTCTTAAATGTAAAAATGTTCTGTGCTTTCATTTTATTTAGGCATGAAAACACTTTGAAATAAATATAAAAATGACGGGATACCCTTCCTATCCATTACAGGTGTCGTTGGCCCTTCTATGGAATCATCAAAACAGTTAGTTTATGTACGCAGTGCGTGATTGTCAGATGCGCTCCAAAGTGTTAAAAAGACGCTGTTTCACAAATGGATTCTGTACATGCGATTTGAAGTGGAGCATGCAATCACGTGATGCCAGTTAACCAGGCTTGAACTTTGCAACACAGCGAACTGCGAAACTTGTCGCATGAGCTTGCGTTTCTAGTCTGCCGCATTCACATGTGTATGCATGGAAGTCTATGGGGCGAAAGGTGCAGTGTGACTGCGGCTTAGGTCAAGATGTGGTAATTAAATTTTCTTTAATTACCTTTACTTGTATTACTGTAGTAAGTTAAAAATCAAGTACTTGCATTTTGACTAATATTGTAATGGAGGACTTTATTCTGTAGTGATACTTTATTAGGTTATCTGTACTTTTACTTAAATACATACAGTAATTTGTGTACTTCATCAGTACTACTAGTGGACTAGAAATAAACTATTTAAGTAGATTATGTAGACCAAAAAAATAAATAAAAGACATTTTCTGTTGTGTATAATAACATGATCGTATTGCTGCAAACACAGATCTTGTGTCCTTTGCTTTTGACTCATTACAGCAGTTATGAAATTCTTCATTGTTTTGAGACGGCTCTGGCCAGGGTTATCACCCCTTGTTATTTCTTACACAAAGTGCTATTTTTGTGTAGATGTAGGTGTCTGCAAGTGTGTGACAGATTATAATGGCCTATATATAAAAGCTTGTGAACAAAGGGGAGGAATATTGAGTGTGTCTGGACTGTGTGCAGAATGTTGCATCACACGCTTAGAGAATTCATTGAAGAAAAAAACAACAACAACAACAAAAACTTCAAATGTAACAAAGTGAATGATTTGACTGTGGCTTACAGCACTAAATCTTTTTTCTGTCTGTGTATGTGTGTGCATTTGTACGCTTGTGTGTGAGTGTGTTGGAGGTTCAAAGCTCCGTGTCAGCCTTCTTAAATGCTGTTATTCTGGCCATCTGCATGATTATGCATGTAATATTGCTGTTATGCAACAGTTCTATAAATAAGAAGTTAATACTTGAGCAACTTTCATTTCAGATAAATGGTCCGGACTCACTGTTGTTGTAATTTTCATAATGTATTACATTTGTGAAGCACTTTGCAAATGCATGCTTGACTGCAGTAGTATTAATGGTTAAAAGTAGATTTCCTTCTAGTTCATTGTTTTAGGTAAGACAATTTCAATTATTTTTATTCTTAAAAACATCACACACTCAAAATATGAAATACATTCATTCATTCATTCATTCATTCATTTTCTTTTCGGCTTAGTCCCTTTATTAAACAGAATACATAGAAAGCATATTAAATGCAAGTACAGCATGTGCTTTAATGTTTCAGACAACATTAATATCATTGCCATTTACTTATTAAAATATGTCAATGTTATATTGTTATGTGCTGTATGCATTATGTTCTTGCTTGGTCATACAGGTCATTCTCAAAATGAAATAGGTTGTTTTTAAAACAGATTTGAATTTTAAATTGTACTTAATGCACTATCTACAGTAATCTCCAATCAATTTGTATATGCATTTTGATACTGATGTTATAGTAGATTATAGAGAATGAAAGAAGGTAGTATCTATTGTGTTGTGTTACATCATCCTGATTGCTCAAAGAGCTTTTAAAGTTCAAACTGCTTTTTATTACACCATACAATGTACACTTGCTGTCTCCTTTACATTTGAATCATTACAGCAAAACACTATAATGGTGTTTTTCATCATTTCACGATGGCCCCGGTCAGGGTTATCATTTCAATCAGGGTCAGGGTTAAGTGGGACAGGAAGCCCATTTTTCAGCACAATGTTGTGCAGTGCTGCACTCGTTCATGGGGCTGCGCAACGCTGTGCTATTTGCTCAGACCTCTCTAAACAGCTCAAGACCTACACTACACTCTCTCACATTAAACAGTTTATCTTGCCAGGCCATCTCGCACATTACTCTAAGTCAAGTGTATGTCACAGATTGATTTTTATTGGAGTGAAAATGTTTTCTTTTTAGAGTGTGGTTTCTGCAATTCTCAACACGAGCGCAAGAACATGGCCTTCAGCAATCAAAATGATCCCGAGTCATAAAAGTCCTTGTTTTTATTCAGACAATCTCCTCGTGTCGAATGGAATGGCAAACACTATGCATCCATTACTGATCTTTCTCTTTTTTATCGCTCGTTTAATTCCTTTTAGGGGGTTGCAAAACATAAATGTATAGTAATTAGGGAAAATTACTTAAGATCTGAGTGCTTAACTCCATTTATTTCATGTTTTCAATCTTGATTATTCAAATACAAACTCTCATTAAAGCAGTCCCTTTTCACATTGTTTTTTTTTTTTTTCACAGACATTCTGTTGACTACAAGTAACTGCAAATCAGTTGGTCTTAGGCATTTTAATTAAACCTTATGTAAGTGGCATATACACTTTCCTATACATATTTCACCATTTTGATGCAGTATATTAGACCCCTCAGGCTCTTTCTGGTAAACTGTCCCATAGCTGGACTTTATAGATCAGCAGGGCTTTATATTCCACTCAAGGGTAAGTTTGCCAGGACTGGGGTGGAATTGTCAAGCGATGTGTTTATTCCTGGTCTTTCTAGGGAGCTTTTAGTGATTTCACCAAGGATCATTTTGGCATGGATGAGGCATGATTTATTTATTTATTATTATTATTATTATTTTTTGCAACTGTTAAAAACTGTATTTCCATTTTTTTAAGGAAATATTTACAAGTATAACTGATGATAAGTCTAGTTGCATTAAATCTGCCTACCTTATATTTTAGGATTTTTTAATTATCTCATTTTACATGACGGACAGAGGTCAATGGGCAGATCTGGCCAGGATGCTGGGGTTAAACCCCTACTCTTTTTTTTTAAGAGTCAGGACCTCGGTTTAACCTCTCATCCAAAAGACAGCACACACTGAACAGTAAAGTCCAGTTCACTATACTGGGGCGCTAGGACCCACACAGACCGCAGGTTGAACATCCCCTTGTTGGCCTCACTAACATGGACAGCAACCTAACTTTCCCATTCAGGCACTGACCGAGCGCAGCCCTGCCTAGCTTCAGTGTGCGACCATGTGTGAGTTGCAGAGAGCTACCTGCCGACATGGTTCTTTGTCTATGAGTTTCTGCTGCTGATATTGTATTGGTAAGTTAATAGTAAATCAATGTTTAATTACTTTAATGAATTTTATTATATCCTTAAATCAAATATTGTTGCAATGGTTATGCCAGTGGGTGGCACGATGGCTCAATGGTTAACACTGTTGCCTCACAGCAAGAAAGTCCCTGGTTTTTGTCTCGGCTGGGCCAGTTGGAATTTTTGTGTGAAGTTTGTATGTTCTCTCCATGTTCACGTGGGTTTCCTCCGGGTGCTCCAGTTTCCCCTACAGTCCAAAGACGTGCACTTTATGTGAATTGGGTAAACAAAATGTTATTGTGATAGTTTATGGGTGTTTTCCAGTACCGGGTTGAAGCTGAAGGGCATTCACTGCGTAAAACATATGCTATAATAGTTGGCGGTTCATTCCACTTTGGCGACCCCTGATAAATAAATGACTTCGCTAAAGGAGAATGAATGAATGGGATTGTGGTGATGGAATTCAGGAGAACAACTAATTATGAGATTCTACTTTTTATGTTCAGCTACTGATCAGAACTGAAAAGTATTTACTGTGGTTCGTTTTAATGGCATCTACATAATGGGTCTGATGTGGACAAAGCAATCAAGAGGCTTTATATTTCACAGTTATATTATGCCTTGGGGCCGGAGGAGAGCGGTCATTAAATGAAATTCATTGAAACTGCCTTATTGTTTGACATTATTCCACTGTATATGATCAAATCAGCAATAGAATGTTGCCTGTTTAAAACCCAGAAAATGCTTCAAGTTATGGTTGGGTCGATGTGCCGACTATGTTTCAAAGAGACTAAATGACTAAACAAGCTCATTGGAAAAATGCGTCTTATTCCTTGATGTTTTTACAAAAACAAAAACATAAAAAACATATTTCTCACATTCAACATGTTGCAGTTTTCTTGAAATGAACACTAGATATCATAGGGCAGACTATGAATTAATGAATACTCACTTACGTGCAGTAGGCTACTGACATGGTCAAAATGGCACTAACATGATTTAGAACTTGCTTGGATTTGCTACTCAAAATGCTCAGAAAGGAGTCCTGTGGGGATTTTTTTTAAGCAGTAACAGCAATAATAGCAATAATTTAAGTTAAAATAGCATGTAGCAAGAGATTTATTTAGCATATTATTTTATATTCTTAAAGTATATTCATTTGTCATCATACAGGTACATACTTATTTTGAAACTGCTGTATTACTTTACAAAAGGACATAAAAAGTTGCTTATGATTCAGTGCATGATCTAAAATGCACTGCTTGATTACTGTGATCAGTAATTAAGCAGAATAATTGGTAGATGTTGTCAATACAGAACAAGACATGACAAGGTAGAAGTGATAAAAGACAGGCGAAGATTGACAGCGTCCCTGGAAAACTCCATACAATTTAACTGCACACGGTACACTTTGGCAGGGCTCTTTTCAAAGCGCTGATGTCCTGGGGGAGCTGTTCTGTTAAGAATGGCGTAATCGCTATCACAATACCAAACAGTGCAGATGGGACTTGTTCAACAATGACTGAGTATTAAGGAGCAACATTTTTTACAGGAGGATTTGCAGATTCACATCACAGGAGATTTCCGAACATGGCCTACTTTGGAGAGGATGGTTGATAACTCTGTGGAGTTTTCGCCAAGCTTAAAGATGCATTTGAGATGCTGACGAGTTGAAACTTTATTAAGGTTTTTAAAGATTACTTATAGAGTACACAAGGTCAGTAGATCTGCGAGACATAATTAGGCTTAAGACTGAAATGTCGGAACTTATTAAATATTTGGTGGAAGATAAGTAAAGTGGAACAGCTTCGGTTTGGAGGAAGTTTAAAGTGCACTAATTCCTAGAGATATGTGGGAACCAAGTACATCCTCTAACCAAGTGTGTCCTTGTATTTAATGTTGTGCAGCTGGAAAGCATGGCTCAGTTGGCCAACTGCAGTATTGTGGAGGTGTAGCATCAATCATCTGTGAATTTAAGATGTGCAAGCAACTTTCAGTAGCATAATGACATTCACTATCCTTCATTTTCTTTTGCCGCACAACTAATGGTGAGTGAGGACTAGGAAGTTTAAAAGTACAGGTACCATCTTAATGACAAATGTGAAACAATGTAATAAGAGTTTTTCTACAGCATAGATCCAAACAGATTAGATCTGTTAGTCTTACAATGGTGAAGGTTTAGCTTATTAAAAATTAATTTGATGTATCATTATCGTCTTGTTGTATTATTAATATTCATGAGCAACAACCACATTATAGTTACTCACTTTCTGTACACACACACACACACAAAAAAAATCATATTTGTGAGAAAGACTTAAAAACTTCTGAACAACTCACATACAAAAATATGCATGTATAACCCCGTCGGTCCTACACGACCAAATCTGCTCTGAGCTGGAATCGAACCGGCGGCTTTCTGAGAGTCAGTTGCTCTACTGAGAAGACTAAAGACTAAACCTCACTCCCATCCAGGTCACAGCACCAATGGGTAACACTTTATTTCGATGGTCCATTTGAGTATTAGCAGACTGTCTACTTAATATCTGTTGATACTGATATTCAACAGACAATTAAATGACTATAAGAAACTTTGCAAGTACATGTCAACTTTCACTAACACCAACCCTAACCCCAACCTAACAGTCTACTTATAATCTAATGAGAATTAGTTGCAAAGTAACTTCAATTCAACAAACAGACCATCTAAATAAAGTGTGACCCACCAATGTAACCCCGCCTGTCCTACAACAACAAACTTGCTCCAAACTGGGATTGAACTGGTGACTTTCTACATGGGAGTCGGTTGCTCTACCAAGGAGGTTAAAGACCATAACCTCTAGCATCTGTCACTAGAGCACCTTTAGAGGTCAGAGGAGTGAGGTTTACCTGCACAGCATGTTACTAGCAGGCCTCCGCTACATATGTATTTATTTCTTTTGTTTGTTTTTTTTGCAAGGGTAAGATACTGATACTTATCTGTCTTTTAACAAATCAGGATGAATATTGAATATAAATCAAGATTTGATCATGGAATTCATAATTCAGCAATAATTTATCAGTAGTGCCCATAAACATGCACAGAACCAACAGATAAAATAACAGAATGTCAGGATTTGGATTTTCAAAATAAACAGATATTGTCGAGCTCATTTTGAAGAGAAGTTAAATGTGTAATGCTTTGGTAAAATGGGTTTTCTTGTGGTTTTGCAGTAGCGTTTTCTTATATTTCTCTTTTAATCAACAAGAAAACTTAATTTTCTGTTTATAGGATGCTGAATTCGAAGATCATTGTCACAAGAGACAATCCTTTTACTTCCATGCATGCACTCCACAACTTCATAGTCATGCATTTGAAATCAGTTGGATTTATTATTTTCAATAAAGGTTTAAAATGTAAAAGCACAAACAATGCCAGACTTCATCCATTCCCCGGTGCTAGAATGTAATTTATGTGCTTTCATTGTATATTTGTATAGATGACACGCATCAAATCTTGACAGTAATTCTCTGCTGGTTTGGAACGTTAGCTGCACTGTTACAACAACAATCACTCATACAGACTTTGACTATGAACTATTAATCTCTGCAAACAATGTCAGTTGTGATTTAAAGAGCCCAAGCCACTGGAGCTGCAGAGAATGGCAGCAAGGGAGCATCAATCACTCGCAGACACACACTTGTTGAAGTGTTTCAACACCAGGGGCCTGTTTTGGGGGCTCTAGTCTTGAAGGGGAGAAGATAGTATTGCTTGCTGGATGGACAATAGGATAGAACATTTACTTGATTATACATACATTCAGACAAAGAGACAGCTACAAGTTAATCAAGCAAGAATGAACAGCACGTTGTTATGAAGACTGTTTTCCCAGATGATGACCAGCTGTTTTCACCAACAGAGAATAGCAAATTATAAAGATTGAATGTGCGTAAACATCCAAAATCTCAGCAGGGATAAAGCAGACAGACTTCAAGGTTTCATTAACAAATGTTTGTAAATGTACATTGAAATGGAACTTTGTAGTTGTAATGTGATGGACACTGACTATGGAGTTGCAGATCCAAATGCAGGCTTATTTATAGGATGGTCAGACAGGCAACGGTCAACAGGGTCAAACGATGTATACAGGCAAATCCAGAACAGGCTGATGATTAAAAGGCAGGCAGCAGACAGGAATGAACAATAAATCAAAGCAAGGAAACCGCGTCATAATGTTCACAATACAGCTAAACAAGACTCAGCATTGGTGTGTGTGTGCACTGAATAGTCCTTGTAATCAGTCCTTGACAATCCTGTGTCTGTGTGTGCAATCAGTGGAATTCGGAACAGGTGCGTGTGAGCGATGCATGACTGGACTGTAGTCCATATAATGGCGGATTTGTAGTTCTATAGGGATCTGCAAGGATTAGATCACTGGTGATTGTGACAGTAGTCATGGCAGTGACACCTACTACTTACTGTACCATATATTATGTAAACAATCTCTCTCTGTACAATAATTTTTTATTATTATTATTTTATTTATTCCTTTTTTTACAGAACACAATCCAATAAACAATCCAATATGTTTGGGATGGGGCGACACAGTGGCGCAGTAGGTAGTGCTGTCGCCTCACAGCAAGAAGGTCGCTGGTTCAAGCCTCGGCTGGGTCAGTTGGCATTTCTGTGTGGAGTTTTCATGTTCTCCCTGTGTTCGCGTGGGTTTCCTCCGGGTGCTCCAGTTTCCCCCGCAGTCCAAAGATATGCGGTACTGGTGAATTGGGTAAGCTAAATTGTCCGTAGTGTATGTGTGTGAATGAAAATTTATAGATGTTTCCCAGAGATGGGTTGCGGCTGGAAGGGCATCCGCTGCGTAAAACAAATGCTTGATAAGTTGGCGGTTCATTCCGCTGTGGCGACCCCGGATTAATAAAGGGACTAAGCCGACAAGAAAATGAATGAATGAATGAAAGTTTGGGATGAGTAAATAATAATAGAATTCCAGGTTTTACTTTAGATTGTGCTTTTTAGAGGGACACACAGCCGTTTTTCACAGTAATGTTCTTGTTTTTGTTTGTATTATGCAAATAGCAAATAGCTCAGCAAACAGCTTTATAGTTCTGTTTTTGAAAATATTGTTAGAAATGTTTTCTTTTCGAGGTAAATCTAACACAAATGTATCCTACACATTTTTAATGCATTTGAATTTTTCATTTCCAACTATTTCAAAAACACTGGCATAAAGCAGACGAATAGAAAACAAATATTTAGAAAAAAATCGCATTTCAAACCTTTTTAAAGCCTTCCATCTTTTTCTTTGCCTTTGTTATTTCTGTCCACTCTCCTTTGCTCTCCACCATGCATCTTAAGCTTCTGCTCACCTCCTCCCCTCCATTAACCATTCTTCACCTCCATCTCTGCAATTTTTCTTCTTTGTCAATTTGTTAGAATAGCTTGAAATGAAAGAGTTGTATATTAATTCAATGGAACGGGCTCACACTCACACCCACCCACACACACACACACACACACACACACACACACACACCATAAGTTGGGCTTTTCTCCCTACTGTTAAACCTGAATTGTCTCTTTTTTTTCAAGTTGAGGAGCACATTGTTAGGCATGGAAACCCCTCTGGAGACTCTGAAAATGTTTCTCAGTTACTTTTAGAATAGTTTCAGTGTAGTGAGTTTTCCTTAGTAGTGCAACAGAAACTTCTTGATTAAAGTACATTGGGCAATGTACATACTGTAAACACAGCTATTAAATATGTGAAAGCCTACAAATATATATGTATGTAGAGAGAATATAGAAAACATTATTAGCACTATTATGTTTGGCCTCTATGAAGCTACCCCTGTTAGGCTTTGATCCTAATTGTGCCATTTCAGCTTTAAAATCAATTCAGTTTTTTTTTTTCAAAAGAGGGTGGAGGTACAAATGCCTATGTGTCTGCATAGTGGCATATTCAAAAATAAACTTGTGTCCTACAAGTATGCTAATGAGGGACAGATTATCACTAATGGGCGGGGCGTTCCCCCTCTGATGACATGTACACAGGGAGAATATCTTTTAAAGTCTTTGGGCAGGCTGTTTTTATGAAAATAATTATTACATTTTTACAATTGGTAATATTCACAGACTGTGTTTAAACCCCTTATAAAGGTTTATTTTTTTTTTGCATAATAGGTCCCCCTTTCAAATGTCTCATAAATTTCAGAAAAGATGCCAAGTACTTGTTGGTCAGTCCCTTCAACAAAAGTGCTTTCATTCATTCAGAAAGGAAAACAAGAATCTAATCATATCTCTGTTTCTTAGCAACAAAGCATTTGTTTTCAAACAAAGCTCTTCGGATAGAAACTTGTTTTTCTGCTAGATTTAATTTGGTGGTAAAGAGCATCAAATCAGAACCAAAACGGGGAAGCAGCAGTGGAAACAATTTCCATAGAAAGACGTAGAGATGCTTTTCTGTGATATATATAAAGCTCTATGTTAAATAATGTAATTATTGTCAGTTTAGCACAGTGCTTAATGATGAACCTCATGCTGTGGCTTGTTATTGCACTTGTTGATTTGGTGGTTTTAGTTTATTTTAAAAAGTGAGAAAGCCCATTACTTTTAAAGTAATTAGTTGACTTTATTTAAAAATAAAAGTAAGTAAACTGGTTGTCTTAAAATTATTAACTAAGTTAATTATGTGCATTATTATTAAGTCAACTTAATAGTTTCAAGTTGCAATGGTTTTACATACTTTTTCAAGTAAAATTAATGTGTCTAACTAACTAATCACTTTTGAGAGTGTGTGTACAGTAAGTCTTAAGTGTGCCGCATGCCTCCTTTTGAGTTATGGTCCGGGCCTTTAGATCGCCCCATTAGATTGTCTTCATTTTTGTAAACAGTATGTTTTTAGCCAGTAATTTAATGCTATAAAAACGGGGCCCGTCATCGTGATTAACAGTTGTAATTGACACCTTCTCTAAGCAAACTGACGGAGCTTCAGGAGGAGATTGCATCAATGTTAGATTTCTGTGTTATTTTACCATGATAAAATTAGTTTTTCATCAGTAAAGTATACTTTCTAACATACAGGATCTGATGGATCACTGTTTATTCGGTTAAATGTGGGCTTTTGTTTGCTGATCCACGCTGTTAACATACAAACAATAGTCATGTCAGGGAAAATAGGTGATCGTTAGCAGTAATTCTTTTTATGGGTCTGAAATAATAATTAGTAAGGCAAAACTAAGGTATGTCCACATCGATATCCTGTAACACTAATTGAACTTGATTTACAGGACGTCTCTGACAATTTGAGCTTCAGCATGTTATTGAGGTAATCTACTGATTTTGCTGTTTCAAAAATATTAAACATTATCTTATATAACAATTAGAGCTGTGAATGATATATATCATTTATATACATAAATTTACCATTGGCTTTTTATTTTAAAACACCTAATGAACATTAAAATGAATGTAAATTCCAGATATAATAAGGCATTGAATAAACCAAATGAAAACGGAGGCAAAGAAAAAAAAACTATATACGAGAGACGCTACAGCAGCCGACAGACATCAGTTGATGTATTGTCAATGATATTTTGGGTCCTGTTGATTGTTAATTAAAAATAAAAACCTTTCCAAAAATGTATGTGTTGTTTATATATTGTTGTTCATATTTTACAAATGTTATTTCTACCCCTATGAAGATAATAAATACCAACAACCCATTATAAGAGAAATATTTATGTGCTCGTAGCTTATTTATTGTGCGTCCAACACATAATGTTTTTATTAAATTATTAAAAATAGCTTCCATCACACAGTTTCTTAATAAATCGTATATTATTACATGTTTTTAAATGTAAGCGCTTGTGTTTATTTAGGGAGCATACTGGCAGTCAAATGAGAAGTTTGGAGGGCGTGGTTAATTTGACTTGGCTCCATCAGGTAGTCCCTTCTGTGCATGCTCAGGCTCCTATTTCAGCAGTCTTTTGCGACAGTTTGTGCCAGTCGTAAGGTGTTTTGCCTTTAAAGGGATCAATGGGAAAAAGTGCTGTCACGTCGTCCATATTTTTTACAGTCATTCGTATACTGTTTTTAAAGGCTCCAGGATTTGTTCTGCTATAGGCTAATTTTCATCCAAGGTAATGCCATTTTTTCAGCATTTACATGTGTTCTTTGAAACATTTTGTTCAAGGATTCTGTCTAAATTCTTCCTTTCAGAGAGCTTACCTTGCTCTAAGTGGTCAGATAGTCCAATGATTTGAAAGTAACAATGCAGTCATTTTACTTTGGCTGAAATAGTAGAGTGTTATGCTACAGTTGCAATGCTAAGGTTGTGGAGTCTATTCCAAGGGAAAGTAAGAACTTATAAAATATGTAGCTTCATCACAGTGTAAGTTGCTTTAGATAAAAGTGACCTCATCCTTTGCATGTGTAAGTAAAGTGGGTTTACTTTCCTCACACCATCCAAACCAAACTCTTCCTCAACTTCTTCAAAGATGATGTTGAGTGCTGGCATTCAAGAAGACAATAGATTGACATTATTGATAGATTTTTCTCAAACCTATAGGTTTCTGGAAAAAGAGTAGAATTACTGACGATTCATTTCGACAGTTCGGAATTGGTTCTTTATTTTGGGAGACAACATGGGTGTCGCTAGACCCCCTTTATTGGGGGACGTTTCTGACAACACCCCCATTTATCATAAGTTTTGATATTTGACAAACTTTACAAACCTTTTACAAACAGTTAGACCATACAGTACATCAAAGCTCATTTTTAAATAGAAATCTTCATAATAAGCATCATCATGGAGCACTTTAGGAGTTGCAGTGTCTTGTAGAATAATTCAATAATGGAACATTATTTTTATTTTTTGAAAGTTTTTCGCCAATTTAAAAAAAACTAGATTTTATCATTATTTTAAGGACTTACAAGAACATTTAGAGGTTAATCTTATAATAAAACAATACAAAAAGAAGCCTCCAAATAGAAATTTCCTAGTTTATGTGGTGAGTGGTGAGCGTTTTTTCGATAAGCATTTGCTTCACATCATAAAAAAGCTATTCATAATCTGTAGGGTTACAGACAGCCAGGTTTTCGAAGTATTTTCAAATTACAGTAGACTGGAACAGGTGGAGAACATCAGTACACATACTGACTCTCCAGTATTGAGCCCCAGTTAAAAGAACAGAGGGCAGAATATGACTTCAGCTGGTATTTACTATTCGCTGAATGTCATTTTAAAGTGCCTCATATTGTTTTTATTGTTCTAGTCTGGGTTTGATGATATTTTTCTTTACAAGGTACCTTTATGATATCTATATAAAGGCCTTTAACATAAAATCTAAATTATTTAAATGAATTGTTTAATTATCGAGTGTAAATTTCATTATAATGAGTATATTGACTACACATGCTTAACTTTGCACCATTTTTTGGTGTTGAAATTAAATCATTTGTATGTATAATGTTTTTAATTCTTCAAATTTTTAAAACAATTAAAAAGTATACGGAAATCGGATGGAAAAAATATGTTTATTGATGTTTAATTCTGAACATTATTTGTGTTTCCCATCCTGTTATTGAACTGTAATACATGTTTTGTATGTTTACTTATGTTTAAACTAGGTTATATAGTCCAACAATCAAAAAACTAACAGTTTATTTATAACTTAAACTTATAACTTATGTTTATTTATAACTTAAAGTGTGGTTCAGTGTTTTTGCTTTTTTTTTTCAGTCATTTCCATAGGAATTCTTGTAAACATGAGTTTCACAGTGTTTCAGATTCTGAACTTCACACATCTCTGCTACTAAGATTTTTTTTTGCCTATGCCACACTGCTAATGCAAAATTTACTGGGATTATGTTGTAATTTAAGCCCAGCTGATGCACCCAGCCAGCCCCAGAACTTTCACGCCACAAAATTGAAATAAAGAACATTGTACTAGTCTAGATTAAGACAAGAATCCTAAACCGAGTCTTTGGAGAATCATCCTGGCAGTAGTTCCAACACCAGATCTGGGATCAGAATTACCTCTCCCCACACTGCCAGGATTTTGTCCCCCTTTATCTTTTTAAGAGTTAGCAGAAGAGTAGTCGAGGAATTCTGAGGTTAAAGTCTCAGGCTGAATAATAGCTTGTTCTCCTTAAGAGTCAGTTGAGGACAGCATTGAAGTTTTTTTGTGTTCCAGCTCACATGACCTTCCAGCCATGTAAGACTGAAGGAGCAGTTGATCAAATCCGAGATCATTATCCTGCTCTCTTGGTGATTCAGTTGTCTTCATACAAAGTGAAGTGGATGTGATGATCTGAACTCAACCAGACTGCATCTGCGCTTTAAATATCAAATAGAGCTGTTTCCCGGTATGTGCCATTTAAATAAGATGATTTTTGAGAAAGAGGGCTCAAGAAGGTCAGTTCTGCTCCTGTGAGGATCTGTGTAAAGGAGAATAAGGTCTGGGTGAAAGAAAGAAAGACAGAAGGAAAGGCTGTCAGTGTTTACAATTGACAACTGCAATTATTTAAAGGCACGAGTCTTGAAATCTCCTGTTCAGTGTACTGATATTCACTCTTTTGTTGTATTATCTTTCTTTATTCTTAACGTAGACTAACTGGAAATGTTTCACCAATGTGTAAGGCTGGTTTTTATAACTACAGCGGTTCTGAACTGTAGTTCTGCCGAATGACTAAAAGTT
>CAIGQQ010033541.1:8416220-8452155 GCA_903798035.1 Danio albolineatus | reverse complement strand
AATAAAGAAGTTCCCAGTATTTTCTCAGCACACACAAAACTGCAGTGGTGAAATGGAATTGATTGAGTCAATTTTTGCTGACAGCAGTTCACACCAAGACCCATAAATGCATTTTAAACTAATGACCATACATGACTGTTTCATTCTTTGGAAATGTTCTTTGTTTTTCCTAAGAAGCTTAGCTATTGCAATAATAATCAATGAATATTAAAGGTAAGAGAGGATATTGGGATTAATGTCCTACATGGTTCCTCCTGTGCAGCACATTTAAGAGAAACTAAAAATACAGGGGAAAAATCTAATCCACAGTTTAACACTACATGAAAATCAGCACCATGGACAGCAAGCAACAACCACATGCCATTTGCTACATCCAGAACCATGGACAGAGTCTGTTTTGTGACTACCAAATTTTCCAAGTCTCCCTAATTCAAGAACAAACATTTTGAAAGTTTCTCAGCAAATACAAAGATTTATGTAATTAGGCCTGGGATTCATGAGCTTATAGGTTCAACATTAAGGCCTTGATCCTCACATTTAGGAGAACATCTGAAATGAATAGTCATTCACTCCACTTGTTCCAAACCTATTTGAGCTCTGTTCTTCTGTTGAACACCAAGGAAAATATTTTGAAGAATTTTGGACAGTAGCAGCCATTAACTTTCATAGGATTTTTTGTTCCTACAATAGAGATCATTGGCTGCAGATTTCCAACATTCTTCTGAATATATTGTTTTGTATTCCACTTGAGAAAGAAATGCATAAAGTTTAGAACCACTTGAGTTAATGGTGACAAGATTTTCATTTTTGGGTAAACTATTTCTTGATTTGATGTGGTAAAGTGGCTACAGTTTGTGCCAAGATGATCCTAATCTCATACCTCATGTCTATTGTTTTTTGTCTAAGTTTTTGATGCATAAGGCACACAAAATGGAAAACACTTTTTTGATGTAGCTTTCCCATTGGTTGCATATTAGAGAGATTTTTTTTTATGTTTGTTAACTGTGCACACTGGGCTGTTTGGTAAATGAAAGTTATTTTTCTATGATTTCAAATGTAAAACTCTGACTTAAAAATGCTTATCATGTAGTTAGATGGGCTGTATTTGGCCATTGTAAACAAATTTGAAGTCTAGACCTTCTGCTGTCTGTCAAAAAGTCTGGCTGTGTAAGACAGACAGAATCATTGCAATATTGATTTGACAGTTTGACAGTTTGTTTGGTATATACAGTAGGGGTGGGTGGAAATGTTGGTTCTTCGATACATTGCTATGTGGATATGAACGATTCTGAATCGATTCATAAATGTCAAAAATCTGTTTTATAGTCCTGAATGTTAATTGGTAACTTGATGTTGAGTTGAAAATGTGAAGTGCAGAAGTGTAGCAGCTGGACAAAGAAATGCAAATACATACATTTAGTAAATGTGTTTGCTCATTCATGTTGAAAAGCTAAAGACACTGGACCACACAAGGTTTATTTCTCACAGTACTTTTGCCAAGTTCTTTGATTAACCTCAGCCTGTTCTTTCCTCCTGTCTCGACTCACTTCAAACCTTCAGGATTTAGTTTGGAGTCTTACATTTTTCACTCATTATTTATTTGTGAATAATTTCAGCATTGTATTGTTACTTGTTAGTTACCCCTGGTTACGATTCTCACAATATAATACTTTCTTTTTGTTTTTTGATTTTATTATGCTTTTATTATGATATAGTATCATGATATTTACTTAAGCGGCAAAAGAAGGTATTAGATATTATAGCATAAATCAATCAATCAATCTATAAATAGTGTGTTGTTTTTTGTATGTAGATGTTTAGAGTAAACAAATGTTTAAAAAAATTGCAAAAGGTCAAGTTCAATCGGTAACCCTTTACAATAATGTTTCCTTAGTAAATGTTAGTTAATGTATTAAAATTAACAGTGAGACATAACCACAATTATCACAGTTTGTTATCCTTATGTTGGTGTTTGATACGTTAATATTAATTACAAAAATACAACTCAATTTTATCAGTTATAAATGTTTAATCTTATTTATTAAAACAATTACTGTATGGCATTTTAATTTTAATGAATTAAGAAAAACATGAATTAAGAATCATTAAACATTTAACTAAGAAACTAAGATTAATATGCTTTTGTAGTTTTCACTGTTGGTTTAATTTAACTATTGTTGACAACTGGTGCCTTATTGTACATTGTTAAAAAATAATAGGCCTAAAATATTCGGAGCTTTTTCAGTCAATTTCTCCTGCGTGTCGTAGGCCAGATTAATGTGAACATTTTAGTTTGGAAATAAACAGCATATTAAGTCTTCATTATTTGGTGCTGTGAATGTGATAAACAAACACTGAATGCAAATACAGCAATCTTATTATTATTTAAAAGGTACTCTAAAAAGTTTAAATAATGATTAAGTATTACCAGTATGTAGCAACACAGTGGTTCAGTGGTTAGTGGTCGCCTAACAGCAAGAAGGTTGCTGGTTTGAGTCCCGACTGAGCCAGTTGGCTTTTCTGTGGAGCTGGCATGTTCTCCCTGTGTTTGCATGGGTTTCCTCTGGGTGTTCCAGTTTCCCCCACATTCCAAACACATGCACTTTAGGGGAATTGAATAAACTAAATTGCCATAGTGTATGTGTGAATGAGTGTGTATGGATGTTTCCCAGTACTAGGTTGCAGCTGGAAAGGCATCCCCTGTGTAAAACATATGCTGGATAGGTTAGCGGTGGCAACGCCTGATGAATAAAGGGACAAAGCCGAAAGAAAATGAAGGAATGAATGACTTTTCTCTGTATTTTGATGTGCACACAATAACAATATCATGCATGTTCATTATCATGATATATTATTGAATATCAGCACATGACTAAACAGGACGATGTTGGTTGAAAGACGGTTATTTTGTCAGTATTAAATCTGTATTGATATGCCATGAATATGCTGCTATAGGCACATTTCATTATACCTTTTGATTCTTTGGAATCTTATTGTTGACTGCAAATCATTTCCACTTGTTTTATTAATATATTAATATCTTGAAAGTAAATTCATTATGGGTCATTACAGATGCAGTGCTTTACTAGTCAGTGAGACAAAATAAAAACCTTTTTAAAACAAAAGATGCATCAATAATCATTTTAACCTCGCATCACGGCCCTCAGAAATCAAATTGAATTATAAGGTGCCTAGAGATTCCCAGCCCTATTGGTGTCTGACATGGATGTCAGAAAATATCTAAGTCTCACAAGAAAGAAAAAATTCTGGACTGCACATTTTGGATCTCTCTTTTTTTAAAACAGTACTGGGGAGACTCCAGGACGAATTTTGAAAACCTCTAAACCATAATGATCAGCAAATGTGCGCACCATGCATGCTAGACAGACCAGTAATAAACCTCAAATGGATAATACAGCGACCATAAACAGCATGTGGATATTTACAAACGTTATAGGACATTCTGTCTAACTGTCATAAGGAGGGTAGTTTACAGCGGTAAGCTAAAATAATGAAGAATAAAGAAATGAAGTCGGTGAGAAATCACAACACCCATTCACAGATTGAGCTATGAATGGCTAATGCTTTCTTCTCGTACGGGAAGAAGGGAGGAGACAGAGACACGAGGAGACGAGTTCAGAGGGATGTCATGTTGGACAGGAAGGGAGTTCTGGGGATTCCTGTTAGCTTTAGGATACGCTGACAGGCAAACGCCGACATGCATTTTATTGTATTGCTCTGCATTCCACATCATGATTTCTTGTTAAAACAAGCGCCCTGTTTATGCATGAACTGAAATTGCCTAACATCCTTTGACTGCGTATGTGTGTGGCAGAACATTTTCTCTTTACATACCTTGTGATTGTTTCTTTTTTCACCAGCATTTCTCAGTTTCTAATTCACTGCTTGTCTTTGTTTTTTCTTCTGTGCTCTTTTTCTCCCTCTCCTGCCATCTGTCTCATACCCTGCCTCACCCTGCCACTCAACCTCTTACTACTTTTCCGTCCATCAGGTCAAACACTGACGGATTCGTCAATAGAGGCCTAGGGGGGCGCGATCGTTTTCTTTCTTTTATTTTCCCTGTCCTGCCGTTGCCTTGAACCTGCTCTCACTTTCTCATCTGTCTTCTACCATGTGACTGCACTCTCTCACGTTCTGTATATGCATGCTAAAGGAAGCTTGAGCTATGAGTATACACACACACAGACACACTCACACATATATGATGAAAGAAAAGATTTCTATACTGTACAAAGTGCATATACTCTACCCCAACCCAAACCCATCCATCACTGGTAAACAATCGACATTTTTACATTTTTAAATACTTTCTTGAGGATAATTAATGTGGCGTTTTCCTCATTGGGCCAAAACAATGTCCCCACAAGGTAATCATTTTCTGGTATTACTCTACATGTGGGGACATCCCACAATGTGAGGAAGACAAGGTACATACACACACCCCACTTATGTGCACTGCAATGAAGAATGGAGATTTGTATAGACTCTTTACTTCCTGCTGTGCATTTAGTGCCACATGTGACAGTAGTAGGCTTAAGCCATTAGCCATTGTTCACTTGCTGAAAAATGTATGAAATGGTACTTGTACCTCTACTAGTCCTGAGCATTTGAAGATTTTCATACATTTAGACTGAGTCATAAATTGTGGTTATGGGTTAAGCATGTTGAAGTGCACTTACTGAGACATTATGTACTGCAAGTGGCAGTTATTTTAGTTATTTATTTATTTTCTGCTGTTAATTTAGAGGAGGGTGTCACTCATTTTAAAAGAATTTTTAAAATCCAGGATCTAATTGTTTTATTGTATTGTAGATAAAGTTTTAATCTCTCAATATCTTTTACCCTATACCAAAGCTTAATAAATTCCCAGGATTTTTGGTTAATAGTTCATGGTTTTGTAATGGTGTTGCATTGATAAGAGACAACACAAACTGTGAAAATATCAGAACCCATAAATAAATACAGAAATATAGTTATAAAATGATTTATTTCTTTTTTATTACAAAAATAATGAAAGGCAATCAGACCAAACTGGTGAGAGTGGTCTCTTCTGCTCATCAAGGCTACATTTATTAGATCAAAAATACAATAAAACTGAAATGCCCATAAATAATAATTCTCTATATTATTTATGATTATTTATCATATCGGTTCTATGTGAAAATATTTTTAAGTGTAATTTATTCCATTAATTTAAAGCTGAAATATTAGCATCATTAATGAAACTACAAATTGTATTTTGCAACATTTTACTGTTTCTGTATTTTTTGTTTAATAAATGCAGCCTTGGTGAGCAGTAGAGACTTCTTTCAAAATCATTGAACAATTTTACTGATCCCAAACATGTGGTCTGTAGTTAATGTATGGAATTTGTGCACGATATTTTATACTGATATTGTTCGAAACCCCACAAATTTTACAGGACATAGTAGTATGTTTGCTTAAAAGTCTTAACTTTACAATGTGCAATGTTTTCATTTTTTTTGAAGATGGCTCTCACTTGTAGATCTATATAAGGGCTTCTCAAAATCCGGCCTCTGGTCTGTATCGGGACCCAGAGAGAATTCAATTTGCACCCATTCACTCAATTGTGTTTAAGGGATTAAAATTGTGGATTTGCTACTTTGATTTTACTACTTGTTAGTTTTTAATGTCTTCTTGGCCATGATCCGAAATGAAACTGAACCCGAAAAACTTCCTGCGTAGTGTTGTTGTCATGACATCCATTCAGTTTACGCATTTGCGATAATTGGGTGACACTCTTCAGTTCAAAAGTTGATGAAGAAAATTTGAGTTTTCAAAGATGATAGACAGAGAGGGATGCGTTCGTTTTCCTCCAATCCAGCATAAATCTGTTTTGTTTGATTTGTAGTGAGATAGTTGCAGTTGTGAAGTGGAAATGTGAAATATGACACTACAGTATGAAGTAAAAATTTCATCAGCTGATTGAAAACATAATGTGCCATTTCTCACATTAGAGAGCTTCATATTTTACACCTTGTTATTTTTGACCTACCTGTGTGTTTTTCCCTCTCTCTTATAAAATCCGCTGACACTTAAATTATGTGTCACTTGTCATTTTGCCACTTTTACACAAGGTTATTAATGTAGGCTATTTTAAAATGCAAGAGGCATTAATTTTTTTAATGTCTGACTTATGTGCATGTTTATTAAAACTATATATATATTATTTTTTTAATTTTTCTGCCCTGACTTTTGACGTTGGTAAGAATTCAGATTTGGACCTTGAGACGTGATACATTTGCTTCTCTGTTTCCATACTGTGGTTATACATGAAAGATCAAACAGGACAGTTCTTGCTGGGAGATGCAGGAAGAATCCTCATCAATGCTCTGCTAATGGTAATTTTGCTACACAGGCTATATAGATTAATATTACAACGCACATACACACTCACCCATACAGTTTGATTGGGTGGCATAGACGTTCTCTTGAACAGTAATGATATGAAAATAATTAATACAGCACAGTAACTGAATCATTTATGAACAACAAAAGTGCTAATCTGCTTATAAAGAGCAAGAGGAAGAGAGAGGGTGGGAAATAAATGGGCTGGGGGAAGTGCAGCCTCTAAAGGATTGGTGGTGTATTGTGGAGTATTGGTTAGTTCAGTTCTGGTAACCAAAGCCATGAGCTATCAGCATTTTTCAAGATATTTAATCAGTGTTTTTTTTAGGTGGCCTGTGCTTGAAATAACTGTACTGCAAGTAATTTCTGCATCTATCATAAATAATATGTGTACAGTAATTATTTCAGAAACTGAGAATCTTATTTTGAAGAGCAAGTTACTTTCAAATGTTGATTTATTTTGTTCTTTATATACTGTATAGTAGGCATGGGCAGGTGTAAGATTATGACGGTATGATCACCTTGGATAAAAATATCATGGTTTCACAGTATGACGGTATTGTGATTACTGCTCTAAAATTTATTCTTTTAAATGTCTGAGTAAAAAACAAAACATTTTTCACCCATTCAACACAATATATTTTGTATATTTAAAATATTTTGGGGCAGTAAACATGTCAGGCTAAATAGTTCAAGTGAATCATTGACTTCTGCTCTCTTCATTTGTTTCAACTACACCTAAAAAACAAAAACAAAAAATGTAAATAAAAGGATCTTTCACATACCTTAGGAACGGTAAAGCAGAAAATTTTGGCAGTATGAAAACCTTGACTTTTCCAAACCGCGGTATACCTTGAAAATGGTTATCGTCCCATGCCTACTGTATAGGGATCGGTTTTTATATATTATATACTCTTGTTTCAGTACTTGTGATAGTTTGACTTTTTTCAACATAACACAACTGTTTGGTTGAAACTCTTTAAAATACCAAAGCCGTTTCAAGACTTTACTGTTCATGTCATCTGCTCTCTCTGGGTCAAAGAAGCAAAAATGCAGACTTGTCTGCTGTGATTGTCAAAGGTTACAGATATGGCTGATCTAGATTCCAATCTTGTAACAATTAAAACTTCATGTTTGCTATTTGTCTCAGAAGTTGCTAAAAACAACTAACAATATTATATTGGGATTTATTTGAAACGTTTAAGTCAGAGCTGTAAATCTAAATTCTTGTTAGATAGTCTTGCTAATGCTATTGTTAAATAGTTTACTTTACATTTGATCTTGAATCCTGTGTTGTCAGTGGTTTGAACTTTATTTCTACACCTCCGCCTTTATTAACAAAATACGCACATGCTGTCACGATCACCAGCGATCTCTCCTCTATCAGAGATTGCTGGTTCACACTTACTTCCATGAACTACAAATCAGCCATGTTAAGGACTACATCTCCACTCATGCAACACACACACTCACCTGCTCCAAGTCACCGCTGATTAGAGACTCCCAGCTGAAGCCACTCACCACTCAGTACACTCTCTTTTTAAGCCACTCAGTAACACTCACTGTTGCTGAGTATTGTTTGCTGTTTTTTGTGACATACAACGCGTTTTCTTTGTTCCCGTTTATCTGTTTTTGACCTTGCCTTGCTATTTGTTTTGTCCATGCCTGCCCCCTGCCTATTGACCCTCCGCCTGTTTATAGACCACGATTTTTGATCATCTATATACACCTGTTTGCTCCTGATGACCACCGCTATACTGACTTTTAACAAACTGCACTTGGATCCTCACATCGTTGTCTTCGTCACTACCTGCCGTAACACATGCGTAGCTTGTTTTGATAACTGTTTGTGTATTTATATCATCACATACTTAAGTTTGCTTTGTTTTAATCCAACTGAAATGCAAAAGTAAATGATACAGTGGTTACTTCTTCTCTCTGTCTCTATTTGACATTTGTATTTTTTCTTGACCATGTTAAAAAAGAAACAAAGTGATGCCACATGATAGTTTGTCTGACTGCATAATGCATGGATATTTGATGATTGGTGGATTTTTGCTAAACAGCTCGCTATCACATTTTAGTTTCACAGTTCAATGCTTTCTGCTCTGGATTCATAACCCAGAGTTAAAAAGCTGTGCCATCCTTCTTTCAAAATTGCAGATGTGACTTTATGCTTTATTCAGAGTTACCAAGTGCAGTCAGTGTGAATATGACTTTTCTGTCCTTTTTCCAAATTGTTTTCAGTTAAATGACTGAAATGTCATATTATTAAGACAAAAACAATTCAGGGTTCGCTTAAAATCAGTTTATAGGTCTTTTGAACTCAGTACTTAAAAATATGAATGAATGGATAGTGTATATGAAAACACATATATGACTGTATCAGATGATGTCGGTATGTCGATTCAGCACAATCAATTTTGTGTTATGAGTAAATTATGCAATAGTTTGCTACTGTAATACCATTGATTGTTGACTTAATACAGTCATCACAGTTAGTTTTTGTTCTTTGACAATATTAAAGAGCCCATATTATGGGTTTTTGAAAATGAGCTTGCATGTAGTGTGTACCACAGCTCTAAGTGAAGTGAAATGTCCAGCTAAGGCTTAAATCTGAAAGTGCACAGTGTTTAAAACTATTGATTCATATATAAAAGAGTCGACTCATTGTTCTTCAAATGAATCGTTGTTATAACGAGTCTTTAGCCGTTTCGGCATGACGTGAACACGAAACATAAGCCCCGCCCACTAGCTGCGCGCGCAGACCCCGGGAAAGTTGAAACCCCCCGGCCCCGCCCACAGACTGGAAGAGAAAGTGGAAGATGACAAGCACTATCGCATTCCGGTTAAATCATGTTACGTCGTGGACGCAGTGCTCTGAAGTGTGAGGGGAAAGTTGTGCTCTTTTCCCTTCCTAAAGATAAAGCTGTGAGAGTAAGTGCGTGAGGCATTTTTGCAAAAATAAACCTCAGCATTAGCCCAGCTTTGTGCTGTGTTCCCTCTGAGGAGTGCTTCTAAAATCTAAACTATTACAACGGAGGATTCGCCGGCCATCGTTAACGGAAGGAGCATGGGGAGCACCGGGACGTTTCCCAGTGGCCTGACAGCTGATCTGGCCTGCCACCGTGAATCTGGCGTGCACCCTCTATCGAACCTCTCCTTCGTCCCCCATTTCAACGTAAGTGTGATTAAAACTGTTGCCTCGCTGTTTTCTCTAGCTTGCAAATTATGTATTTAATTGTGTTTTGAAAACGTGACGCGTCACTTTGTTTACGGATTAAAATGCGTTTGTGAGCTCGTATCCCTTTGCTGTTTGTCGTTGCTATGGCCACCATGGGCTGTTCCTACTCACGCGCGGCGGTCATGCGTCGTAATGGGTCAGCTTTTGCTGCTGTGTGCATTAATACTGAATGTCTGTCGCTGTTTTTTTAGTTATAGTTAACAATAGAGTAATATGCTGGGAGATTGGGGAGGTTGAGTTCGGGGGTGAGCTGTCTTAACTCCTGTAAAGCGTGTTTCGGGCGCCGCGATCGGACAAATGTTGGCGACCCGGGGGTTTCACAGACCGTACCAAAATGCTGAGGACCGGGGGGTGGTTTTCCGGGAGACATAACAAATCGGGAGGGTGTTGTTAGATTGGTCTGAAATACAGGCTACTCCTGGGAAAAACGGGAGTGTTGGCAGGTATGCTCACGCATTCACTATGCCCGTGATGGGCATTCTCTCGCGCTGAGCGCTGTCGACCAATCGCAACAGACTGGGTCATCGACTCATCGGTCCAATCAGCACCGTTTAGCATCGCGCTAAGGAGTTGTTTGGGAACAAATGAATCGCTGAACGATTTATATGGGAGTCGCTGGGATAATGAGGTAAAAATAAATGCAGATTATAAGACAATGAATGTGTTTTTTGACCTTGCATGCATATCAGCCTGTTGATGAAGACCCCCAAAACCAAAATATGACCTTTTTTAATGTACAATATGGGCTCTTTAAGAGTTTGTGTTATTACATAGTGATGTAGATTAACACTGTTGTTAAGATTTTGTTCATTTACAACAGGGGTCTCAAACTCAACGGTAGTTTGTGGCCCCCGCCTTAATTTGAAAGTTTAATGTCAGTGTGGCCCGTGAATTTGATATGTATGGCACTTTTTATAGTGTGCGTGGAGCTGAACGAACACACCAATAACAGTAGTAGGGTAAATGTGGTATAAGGCGGGCCATCGTCTTGATGCAGGTAGAGAAACATTTCTCAATGAGTGAAAGTTACAGCAGCGTGTGTTTTCTTCCGCGCCTGTGGGCTGCCTCATGTCTAGTGGGCACACGTGGACTTTCGCCCCAGCACACTTCATTCACAACACTTCAAAAAAGTTTTTTTAAGTGGCTGCCCAGCGGGACATTAATATATGCAAATAAATGTATATAAATCAGTGGTTAATTTAAGACGGATCCTGTTTTGGGAAATATCAGATATTCATGTTTTGCTTACCGGTATTTATTTTAATTGATTTGGCATCAACTTGTGTGCGGTGTATACCTGTGTGTGTGTGTGTGTGTGTGAGAGAGAGAGAGAGGTGAGTGCAAGCGAAGGCTGTGTGCATTGTGTGTGCGCGCAAGTAGTCACAATGCATGCATAAGTTAAAGCAAAAGTCACGTTTTACTATTGGTACTGAACAATAATTTCAACCAATCACCTTTCTTATTCTTCCAATCACTCTCATTGGTTGGTGGTTATTGTTTCACGTGCAGTGAGCAGCGAAAATAATCAATGGCATAGTGGCCTACCTAAATATCCACTAAATATCTAAATTTTCTAAATAGCAAAGAGGCAGTCAAGCATATTTTCTTTTCTTCCAAACCACGAGTAAATCTCTTAATGAGTCGAAAGAGATCTCGAGAAGCTGGAACTGCCTCCCTAGGTCAGGACGTGTGACAGAAGCAACGCGAGTCAAGTCAGCCACAGAACATGACAGAGGAGGCAACTGTGGGCTGTTCTTGATGATTGCTCAGAGTGAGTTATTTAATTACTATTTTTTGCTTGGAACTGAACTGAAATGGCACTTAGAGAGTTAATGTGAGTTCTCTCTCTCTCTCTATTACAAAAGAAATTAAAGTGATGCATAAGCGACGGGATAAAAGAAAAGTAAGGAACTCAATGCAGCCTAATGTAGTTGCCTGCAGTCACTTATCGACACCTGTCCATCGGCAAAAAGAATACACGGTAACCCGGACCAATTATAAGGTCATTTACATCGCGCTACTTGCATTGTATTTGCATTGCCTCACACAATAAACATTGCATATATTTCTCATTCATTCATTAATTTTCTTTTCAGCTTAGTCCCTTTATATGGGGTCGCCACAGCGGAATGAACCGCCAACTTATCCAGCATTTGTTTTACGCAGTGGATGCCCTTCCAGCCGCAACCCATCTCTGGGAAACATCCATACATTCTTATTCACACACATACACTATGGACAATTTAGCTTGCCCAATTCACCTGTACCGCATGTCTTTGGACTGTGGGGGAAACCGGAGCACCCGGAGGAAACCCAGGCAAACACGGAGAGAACATGCAAACTCCACACAGAAATGCTAACTGACCCAGCTGAGGCTTGAACCAGCAATCTTCTTGCTGTGAAGCGACAGCACTACCTACTGCGCCACCGTGTTGCCTACATATATTTCTATATGGTGTAAAAGTTGTTAAAACAAATGACAACAATACAGTGTTTCTGCTTTTCCCTGTAACGAAAGCACGGCGGATAACAGTAAATCTAAATATTATTGTTATTACTATTTATTACTGATTGATTTATTTTTATTTTTTGTACTTATTTTATCTTCTCAAATCTCTTTATTTTTATTTTTTCAACACAAAATAAGATGAAAAAATGAACAAATTAATAATTAATAATAAAATTAATTTCTTGTGGAAAACCTAATGCTGCCCAGCCTCACGCAGACTCTGCCTCAAGCGGCCCCCAGGTAAATTGAGACCCCTGATTTACAACATTGTAAAACTGATGTTTAGATGCTCAAGTGATTGCAGAGTTCACTTCATATAACAAAATATCAACAAATAAATCTTTAATTTCCTTGACAAGAAATTCTTGATTAAACAAGACATTTTGAAAATAGACAAATTCTGAGGCCAGTCAAAAAGGCTTTGAGGTTGAGTAAACACAAATGTTCTCTTGCACCATGTTGCCTTGATTTTCTTTTTATTAACATTTAATGATTTGATCAAAGACTCAGTTGACGGTTTAGATATCGTTAAAGATGAAAAAACTCAGAGTATTTCAATAAAGCCATTGACACAAAAAACAGCAGTTGGCTAAAGAATTCATCATTAAGCTAATGTAAATCATTTGTACAGTATTTTATTGTAAGCAACAACAAAAAAAACTTGACTCAACTCAAAATTGTAAGGCAACTTGCTGCAGAGCTTTTTTGAGTTGACTGATCTTTTAACCCAGGTACTGCACTTGACTTAATTAAAGTTGATTAAACTGAAAAATTTGCCTTAAATTTGCCTTAATATTTCCTTAATTTTAAGTTGAGTCAACTTATTTTTACAGTGTTGATTTCAGTTTTAGCTTCAATCCTGATTTCTAATGAACCTAGTCTTATTCAAGGGTTAAGTGTTTTGTATCAGACACCCAGAATCAATCAAATCAGAAACACATACATACAAAACATACAATAAGTGTTTTCCTGAAATAAGTTAATGAAACACCATCAAGCCAAGTCTTCAGCATTCCTAAGCCTTGACATATTTCTGAAGTCATCCAATAAATTGTCCCTGCGCGTTAGGTTGTTGATTAATGAATTCCTTCAGCTTCATTTGCCCTTCTTCTGTGTGTTTGTATATGTTTATGCTTATGCGTGCAGTATATGGGGATGTGGACGTGTGAGTTGATTTAACACAGAGTGGTAATAGCATCATTAAGGCGGAATGATGTGATCAAGAATGTCAAGGTTAATCACTGAACTAATTACAGCCAAGAGATAGAGATTAAAGGCGGGGGGAAAGAGCAAGAGACAGTTCACCATTTCAGGATTTACCAGTCTGTAACCACATCTCACATCTTGAGGACTTCAGCATGCAGACACACACAAACAAGCAGTCTGTCGCATAATGACTGTATGGGGGCGGCAGCTATTAGGGTTGCTAATGGCGATACTTTCACACGCTGTTTTTTGAAAAACCAATAAACTGACAGATTGAGAGGAAGATTCGGAAAAAGCAAAGGAGGGAGAAAGAGATGCACATTGCAGGATCCACACTAAAGATCCAGGCCCACGGTAACAGTAATCCAGCACATGAATTATTTACACTGCATCTAAACTCAATCTAGCGAACACAGATCAATTCCTCTGCACAACGTACGGGGGAGGGAAACCAAGGGATGGATGGAAGGAGGAAGGGAGGGAGAGAGGGAGCAGATTAATAAATGAATTTAAGAAGTTATTCAAATGCTAAATTATTTACATGTCAAATCAATCCGAAGAGCTGAGAATGGATTGCCTCATTTTAAGGCAGTGCAGAGTGGATGGAGTGAGGTGAGAGAAGCGGATAAGAGGTGTTGGGAGAGAGGCTAGAGGATTAGATAAATAAAACATGGCAATATAGGACCAGTAACTTGCTTATTTGCTGCACATTGAGGATTAGGGAAGGTGACTGCACCAGGAACCACTCTGTGTTTCTCCCACATGAAACCTGAGAATGAGCAAATCCTGAAACACTATATACTGTTTAAAAGGCCATTTTTATATACACCCACTGTTGTTCTCCACCATGTATAAATCAATGAAAGCAGAACCAGCATTAGTGCTGTTGAATCTACTGAGGGCAGGTGAGATCAGTTTAAGTGTAGTAGCTGTAAGTGTGCTGTGGAGATTCAGGTCCATTTACACTTTGAAGTCATTCCCTCTGTGTGCGTGTGTGTGTGTGTGCGTGTGCGTGTGTGTGTGTGTGTGCGTGTGTGTGCGTGCGTGCGTGTGTGTGTGCGTGCGTGCGTGCGTGCGTGCGTGCATGTGCACGAGTGTGTGTGTGCATTATCTAACAGGCTTCTTGACAGTATGGGCATTTTTTTAGTTCTTATATTAGCACCCAATTTTAGCAGTTAGATACTTTATAAAAACTACACCCTCAATTGACCCTTAGCAAGAAAGGAAGTAATAAATAAATTCTACAAAATTTACATTGATTTCAGACAAAAGCAGACAAGAAGGTCTGCAAGGTTTGGCTTCAAATGAGATATTCAAGATTCACAGGGCCAAACTGAATTACCACATCACGTGGCGAATGAGACTGAGGATAAGGACTTGATTTCCCAAATGTCAGTGCTAATTGACACTTTTAGAGCTTTCTAGATTAAAAGTAGCCGTCTAGATGGCACATTTAGTGGGATCAATAAATGCACCAGAATCTTCACTTGCATTTCTTTATAATTCATTCATTCATTTTCTTGTCAGCTTAGTCCCTTTATTAATCTGGGGTCGCCACAGCAGAATGAACCGCCAACTTTTCCAACTTTTTTGGAAAAGTAGGACATAGTTCAAACTGTAAAGTGTATGCTTTTTTGTATATTTACAAGAACAACAAAACACTGCTTTTGTAAAATAAATAAAAAATCAAACAGCATGTACTGCCTGCCACCTTTCTGGCTTTCTGAAACGCATTGTTATGACAAAGCAAATTTAGCATTTTCCGCTGTCCGTCTGGATACCCACTGTCTGCATTACAAAAGAAAATACACATTTTTTAAAGTTAAGGCTCAGCGTTAAAGCCCAACGATTGGTCAGATCACCTGTCTGTCAGATTTCTGAGGTCAATAGTGATTTGTTCTTTTAACATTTGTTTTATAAATATACTTTAATTATATATATATATATATATATATATATATATATATATATATATATATATATATATATATATTAGACATTGCTCTGCAGTACAAATCACATTTTATCATTTCATTCAGAAATAATGAAAGAAATATTTACCAATATTATTAATAAGCTTTTTAGTTATTACATACAATAACTCTAAACTAATCTAGCTGCATGTGCACTGAAAAATAATATTCATGTGCATGTGCAATTTTTTTATATGGGTTTTTATATGGGTTTTTTATGTGGTTGCAAACTATTTATATGGGTGAATTTTTTTGTAACACATCTGCTTCATTTAGACTGTATTAAGCTATATTATTTCTGCATAATTAAGAGTGTGACCACTTGAGTGACAGGTCTCGCTGGTCGCTGTCACTTCATCTCGGCTGATTAGCCGCTGAACTTGGCATATACATTATATTTTTGTTTTGTTATATGTGGCTTTACACAGTCAATTGCCTTTTGGAATTATTTCTTACAATTAACAGATAATATGGCATGCTATGTGTACTTAATTGTGTTCACAAACCATTTAAGTGGCCTCCATTTCCCAGGTGAGTGAAATTATATACTTATATACCATATCTATAAATGTGTTTGTTTAATTTAAGATAATTTATCATTTATAATTTTCTTTAGACCTGTAATGCACTCCAGAATCTGTCATTGATTAGCTGTAGGCTATTGAACAGTCATCTGAAATGTTGTCATACAGTGTTATGCCTGGATTTCATAAATAGGCTGGAATTTACTAAAACAGACTATATTTGAAGTATTTGAAAGTAATTTGCATTTTCAGCCTGTAGAAAAATGTCAAAAGAACAATCCTTAGTGACTCAATGTATTATAAAAGTGTTTTTAAAAAACTAAACACTTTATTGATATAGTATACAACCAAGCACATGTGGTCAGAACAGAAACGAGTCACCGGTAATGAAGTATTAAGCATTTCTCAAAAAAGAAAAACCCTTCTAAGCAAAATGCTAGCAGGCATCAGTAGCTCTGCTCACGCTCCGCTTCTTTAGCCTTTTTTGGTTTGCCTTGTCTGTGCGATGACGTGCAAACAAAATGGCAATGGTTGGCCATGCCTAGCTTCATTTGAGCACTTCAGAAACCTACGTCCATATCTTTTACAGTCTATGATAAAAAAACTAAACTTACTAAATTTAATTTGTTTGTTTAAATTCAGCCCTTATAAATTATATGCAACAACTTGGCTAAAATAATTTGTTTCAGTGTGGGAAATGCACTATGCAAATACTCTTGTGTCTCCTTCATTCAGCTCTGATTTAAATTATTATTATTTTTTTAATGCTGCGTTTTGCACGTTTTGCTTGTTTGTCAGTAATTGCTTTATTTATATCATACAAAAATACAGATTTTTCTGGAAAGCACTGTATATGTAATTTGATATTTGGCCGAATTATCTTGACCTTTTTAATTATCTTATTATGACCTTCGAAGACTACATCGAATAGTTCGGACTGCTGAGCGAATCAATGGTACAACCCTCCCTACTCTCCAAGAACTGTACTTATCCAGAACGAGCAGAAGGGCTGCCAAAATCACTCTGGACCCCTCATACCCAGCACACTGCCTCTTTGAACTGTTACCTTCTGGTCGACGCTACAGAGCACTACGCACCAGAACAGCCCGACACAGAAACAGTTTCTTCCCACAGGCAATCTATCTCATGAACACTTGATGATAAGAATCATGGAACCAGCATCACTACTTGCTATACACTTTTTACACACACATACACTTATTTAACAACACACTTTACATGCCAACTTGCACATAACAAATACACTTGTTACACACACATACACTTATTTAACAATACACTTTACATGCCAATTTGCACGTAACAGCTGGACATATAACGTTGTATATAGTAATACACCTGTACATACACTTGTCAATTTGTATATTTGCATTTAACACTTACTTCTATTTTTTGAATATATTTATTATCTGTTTTTTGTCCTGTCTCTGTAATTCTGTTGCACTGTAGAAGCTCTGTCACGAAAACAAATTCCTCGTATGTGTGAACATACCTGGCAATTAAGCTCTTTCTAATTGTGATTCTGAATTGTACTCTAGTGCATACTTAAGGATGCAATATTACTGCTTGTAGCAAACTGCACAACTCCGGTTTTGAGAGATAGAAAGATAAAGAACTGATTTGAATTCTGTAAAGCGCATTTCTTACAGCACAAGCAATTTCTATTGCGTTCAAGTAGAATAACTATCACTGTTCCCCTTCATGCTTTCACTATCCATAATAAACCCAATGTCACATGATACAATGAGAATCATATTTTAAACACTGTGCAGAAATCCATTCGTCTGCAATATTCTTGCGCTGACTGAGCAGAAGTTTGGTACAGACCTGAAGCAGAATTTGAGGAACATAATGACTTTCTCCATCTGAGTGACTTTGGGCCACAGGTGTACTTTATAATGAGTCTGTGTGTGTTTCAGATATGGCTGAGTGCAACTGTGATTGATAGGTTTAGAGATCTGTCACTCAAAACCCAAGCTAAGACATATAGAGCAACACACGAACAGATGATAAAAGTCCTATGAGAGAAAACAAGAAGCTGATTTGGCTTGTAGCCTACAGTACCTGTCAAATACAGCAATCAGTGTGAGGATTTTAAATACTTAGTGCATTAGTATTTCATAACGATGTTTTGTGTTTTAAAAGTGTTTTAAAAACGTAATAAAATTTATATATGAGCCATTCAAATGCATAAAGGCTCAGCAACAGCATCGAATGAAGTGTGCTTTAAAGGTGCACCACATTAAAGCCTGTGGAGATACTGTCAGACTTTTAAATGAGCCCAATTAGAGGCAAGGAAAGCCGAATGGCAATTTTATCATTAGCTCTTCTGAGTGATTCACTAAATTAGAGCAGCTCTTGTTAAAGTTTAATTTTGAAACATTCTGAATAGATGGTGATAATTGGCACAAGGTAATAATGAGTTTTGGGCTAACTCACTTTAAACAGGCTCAAAATGAGCTTTGCATAAATTGTAGATGATCATTGCTAGTTTGTAATACATTTCAGTATTTGTTTGATTTCGCAAAGGAGGAGGTTTAAGCTCATTAGGGAAACAAAGTATGCAATAAAGGCAACTGAAAATACTGTTGCATTTATATAAGATTCATAGCTCATACTGTATGTAGTTTTTTAAGATCAACTACTAAGGCATTCTTAAGTTGAGAAGGTTAATAGTTCATCCCAAAATATACATACATAAAAATAAATAAATGAATAATAATACACTTATTAAAACATTTAGTATTTCAATCCAAATATAATTTCACCCTACAGAGTTTCCAAAAACAAACCATTTGGTTGAATTATCCCTCCTTTTTGTCGTTGACAATCTTGGCTACAACACATTTATTCATACACTTTAAAAAAATGCTGGGTTCTACACAATTCTTTCATGTTGTCGGAACACAAACTAATTAAGTTAATTTAACCGTTGTTAAAAATTGAAGTAGATTGAACATAAAACATTTAGGTTGTCCCCATTAAACCCTTAAGCATTGTGCTGTATCACCTCATTTTTAATTATTAGTTTGAACAAGCAGCAAAAGTAATTTCATGAGTGTATTCATACCAAATTATTTAGATTTTATAAGAATGCATTTCTGTCCTAAAATGTACTTTATGTCAGACTTTAAAATCATGTATTAATAGTCTGTGCTGTTGATAAATCAGTTTAAGACAACATCTGAGGAAATACATGACACTTCTCTTGACAAAGGTCAAAGTATTGTTAATTGTTTCCATGGCAACTTGTGAATGGCAATGGTGCCTTGTCAGCCGTGAGCAGCCAACGTGACAAGGTCATAGAATAACATGGCAAGCACAAAGCTTGAAAGTACTAACAATGTGAGAAGAGCACCATCCTGTTTATAGTCAAACCATATTTGTGGGCTTAACATTAGCTTTCGCTTAAGAGTCTGCTTGGGGTTAAAGGGATTGTTCATCCAAAACTGATTTTGTTTTACTTGTTTCAAATCTGTTTCACTTTCTTTCTTCTGTTGAACATAAAAGAAGATATTTTGGAGAAGCTGGGAACCTGTAACCATTTACTTACATATTTCTTTTCCTAACATGGAAGATAATGGTTACAGGTTTTCAGCTTTCTTCAAAGCATATTGTTTAGTGTGTTCTTTAGTAACAGAATAAATAAACTCATAATGAGTTATAGCCACTTAAAGGAGAGTAAATAATAGAAGTGTGAACGGTTATCATGTCATCGATTTGAATGACAAGAATGCAGTATAACATAAGCAGTCAGATACATGAGCTGTACCTTTAGTTTTACCTGCTCGTTTACCTCTAATTAACCATTAGTTTTGAACAACAACCCCGCTTGCTTTTTGAGCATGGTGATATGAACAGCAAAGAAATAACGGTCCCGGGTTCTACTGTTTCTTCAGTGTCAGTGAAAGTTTGTCCCAGCAAACTAGTAGTAGCAAACTAGAAGGAGTGAATTGTGCACAGTTGTCTGCTTTTTAAGTAGTTGAAAGTGTTTTAATTACTCAAAATCACCTTTCTTGTCATTGTCTGCATCTGTGACATGGGACATATGCAATAAATGATGTCAGTTAGGGCTGGGTGATACAACAAAAATTCAAAAGCTGACTCATTCACGATTTTGATTTTAAATGAGATTTTTGTGTGTGTGATAGAGCTGCACGATTCTGGTCTATAGATGTAAAATTATGGTAAATATGAACAGGCTATTATTATTGTTATTTCTCAAACATGTGGTAAAACAACAATAATAATATTATTATGTGTAGGTCTACTGTTTGTCAAAATGCTAAGTTTTGAATAGACTTTAAATGGTGGGCTTGAACAGACTTTAAATTTTTCCTGGTCATTAATGCACAGTAAAGTGATGAAATCAGAAATCAACTATTCATAATTCTGATGTTTGAGACGTATGCTTGCAATCTTTCATTGACAACATCATTAGACCAGTTTTTCTACTGGTAAAATCAGACATTTGTCATTATCATTTTCCCTCTTGCATTATATTCAACATTATATAGGCTACTGTAGTTAAACATTTATTCTCATGCACAACACTTCGCTATGAAAGAAAAACATATTTAATACTTGTCGTAATCATGACTCTAAAATGCGATATGATTATTTAAATGATGTGTGCTTTTGGTTTCATTTTCACTGTGGAGTTCATACTTCTCGCACGGCTCCCAAACGATCGCTCTGTGCCACAAACTGAATGTTATTTACAACCTATGTTACTGTTATTCACAGCCTATGCAAGTTCTGTTCGCCAGAGTAGACATCATTCACAGGGGCGCGCCCGCCCTCTCTGTGGCAACAGCTCACGTCACTTGTGATTTCGTGATTACATCATTAAAATACATCATTACATGAAGACATAAATGACATTTTTGGGTGAATTATACCTTATAAGTACATAATATGACTCTTTCAGCACCATTTGGAAGTGTCCACGTTGCTGAGCAATTTATGAAAAACAACATGAAGACTTGTGCAGCCTCCTTTGCTTCTCTCCGGAACTTGAAAATATGATTGATAGAATCGTAGAAATGCTGGATTAAGATCGTCTAGGGGGTCGAATCGAGATCGTAGTCTTTTTTCGATTAATCGTGCAGCTCTAGTGTGTGTGTGGGGTGTGTGTGTGTGTGTGTGTGTGCGTGTGTGTGTGTGTGTGTGTGTGTGTGTAACTAGTCAAATAAAAAATTATGTAAAGATGAATCTTCCAGAATGATCCATGACTGTCTGCCTTTGTTTTGGTCTCAATAACCCGCCCACTACCAGTTTACCCAACTATTTTTTAGCACCCTTTTAAAAAAAAATATTTTTGGATTTTAATTAGCTAAACGTTTGAATATTACAAAGTAAGCATTAGCTGAGCAGGTTACATTGTAACATTGTGTCACAACAACACACTAGTCACAAGATTCCAGCAACAAGCAATTTGGCTATCTGCACAAGATGCAACGTGACACAAACATTTAAATACAGCTTTTCAGAAGGGCAGGATCGTGCACTGCACTCCAACAAAACAGTAAGGCTTATAATCAAATTAATTCACATTAACCCTTTTTAACATCATTATATGATTAAATGTTGAGTGATGGATATTTGTTTGTTTGCACTGATAAAATAAACATAGGCTATTGTTTGAACTGTGACTCGAGTCATAATTCAAACTTTAACCTGTTTATTTTATTGTCAAGATCTGCTACTGCTTTCAGTATGGCATTAAATGTCACAAAAATTATTTTCAAACTCACATTTGTAACATTTATGACTATTTTAAATGTATTTTAAGATTAAAGCATAACCATTACCTGAGGTGATCCTTGTCATAGAAGTTTGCAGTTGTTCATGTGCAAGAAATTGAAACAGTCCCTAAAATAAAAAGTGGTGGTGAGGTGATGGGTTTCAGGTGATGGTTAGAGACAATTAAAACTCCTTTTAAAGTGCAAAATATTCTCATGTGTCATTGCTTGTAACTAGGACACGGTATATCAGGGCTATTCAATTAGTTTGTCATGGGGGCCAGTTCATGAAGAACATCCCAAATGAGGGGCCGGAGAGATGACTTGCAAAATGAGTGATGACACAACAGCGATATAAGAGCCCATATGCTGTATTTTTGCTCCTAAAGACACTCATGCTGTCTTTTTCTACATTAAAATGTTAGTTTGTTGTATTTTGAAACTACATAACTGCATTGTACAATGTGGCTTTTTTGCAAACATATTCCAATGTTGTATTTTGAAGCACAACAAAAGCGGTGTGTTGCTCAAGTCGGCTTCTGCTACATTCAGACAAATTCATATGTTGTTTTGAACTGCGTAACAATTAGGGATGCAACGGTTATAGATTTTGGTTGTACGATTATAGTCTGAAGAATAATCATGGTTTCACGGTTATCACGATTATTATGCAGTTATTAAATTCAAAACACTACTAGTTCAGAAAATCACAAGAACACTGCTATAGTGCTGCTATAGTTTATTTCTGCTCCAACCAAATACAGCACAAAATATTAATAAACAACAAACAATAGTTCATTTCTCTTTGGACTTAAACATATGAAAGTTTTTGATTTAAACATGAGTGATGATATTACAATTAAAATAAATGACAGAACAATGAACAAATCAATAAAAGTAAGAATAATGATAACTTAAACTATATATTAGCTAAGAATTCAAATGAACTGTTGTTATTATCTGTGTTCATCCATAATCATTTTAATCAACATATATTTCGTTTCCATTGCACTGAAAGCCACGCAGAACTCTCACCACTACAGCCTGAGATCATTTCAGGTCTGCTTGGAGCCGTGCGCGCACCGCTTCCAATATGCGCACGTCTCCATTGGAAATAATGAACTTGCTTGCGGAAAAGACATGATATGTGAACGACCTGCTGCTATAGTTAATCCAGTGTGCGTGCGTATTATCCTCGGTAAAAGCTCGGAACCTTAAAGTAGCACATATTTGGAGTAACTCTTAGTTTCAGCAGTTTTGTTCCGTGAAACAGAAATGCGGGGTTGAGAAGGCTTTACATTTAATCAACTATGATAAATTTAAGCGCGATTAATAGTAAAATCGGCTAATCATTGCATCTCTATTAATGATATCAGTGCATTGTACAAAAGGTCTTTTCTACAAACATATCAAAATGTTTTCGGCTGCTCGCGCCACTCAGTGTCAGGTGACTCACAGTCTGCGCAGCCTTCACCTGCAACTTATACTGTATTGAACAGACGCACAATACTTCATAACTATAGCAGCCGTTTTTTTTCTTCGACTGAACTAAATTTATTTCTGATGTTTTAGTCACACTATTTGGAGGGCCGAAGCAAATTGCCTTGGGGGCCGGGTTCGGCCAGCGGGCTGCCAATTGAATAGGTCTGCGGTATATGCTCGATAGTCAGGCATGTGTGCTCCTTTAATTGTTAACAGCTCATTCAATGAATGTTGTCTAAACAGTTACAGTCTAGGTCATCTCCCATAACCACATGCTTGGTATTAATTGGCAACAATGTTTTTTTTGTGGACATTTATCAAATGCCACACACATTATTTCCCCGGTTGCAAATTTACAAGTCTAGTCCCTTTGCACAGAGTAAAGCTTTTATCTTGTCTCACTAAGTGGGCGATGTCCATTCCCCTGCATGCCTTGTTCACACTGGACCTATGGGTAACTGTGAATTGAGGGTGTGAAAAGGATTCACTATAGACATACAGTATAGATATGGCTGTAAGAATGTGTAAAAAAAATGTTTTTGGCTATTATAGTCTGTCAAATTAATAATCCTTCAAACTTTTTGGTTTTACAACTTTTTTGCAAAAATGTACATTTTTAAAGTAGTTTATGTTTGCCAGCTTTATATTATGTTAACATTCTAGTTGAGTTTCACACATATACAGTATATCCCACATTGTATACAAACTGTAATGTGCTTTTAAACATTAATTCCTTTAAATTAAATTAGATCTGAATTGCAACTTTAAAGCATTCTCAATTCAGTTCTGAATTCTGAAACATCATGACTGCAGGAACAAGTTATTTGGATTACTTTTCATTTTGATATTTTATTGATGATATCTCGTGACACTGGCAGACATCCCAAGTCTCCCGGAAGCTCCCAAATCCCACCTAGCTCTCCTAGAGTATTACGCTTTTTAAAATTAAACTAGATTTTGTAGTTGACTTGTAGTTGCAAAGTTACTTGAGTCAGATACTAAGTAGACAGACCAGTAATAATATTCTGAGTACTAGTTGGCATACAGTAAAGCAAAGATGCAAAGTTACTAATAGTTAACAACAGGGCAACACTTTATTTTAAGGGTAAAAAATAATGCATTGGTTTAGCATTAATTAATGGTTAATTTGTTCACAATTGAGCATTAGTTAAAACCAAAAGCACTAGTGATTAATGGTTAACTGAACATTTTTTAAACAAATTATGCATTAGTTAAGCTTAGTTGGGTTTCCTCCGGGTGCTCCGGTTTCCCCCACAGTCCAAAGACATGCGGTACAGGTGAATTGGGTAAGCTAAATTGTCCATAGAGTATGTGTGCGAATGAGAATGTATGGATGTTTCCCAGAGATGGGTTGTGGCTGGAAGGGCATCCGCTGCGTAAAACAAATGCCGGATAAGTTGGTGGTTCATTCCGCTGTGGCGACCCCGGATTAATAAAGGGACTAAGCCGAAAAGAAAATGAATGAATGAGTTAAGCTTAGTTAAACTTGTAAATCATGATTAACTTGTTCACAATTTAAACACATAATTACTGATGAACTGAACATATAGTAATAGCATTTTAACTGTTATTTACAATTTGTTAACTGAACAACAGGCTATTAATCAAAAATAATAAAAAATATCTTTTTTAAACAAAGTGTTACCAACAACAGAATGTCTAAGGGAGCCTTGTTATTAAGCTGGGCTGCTACTCACTTCTTGGATGAAGGCAGTCAGCCTTTTAAATGCTAAAAATTGTCTTTGCAAAAATAGGTTTTGCCGTTATTATGCAGATTGCCACCTGTCACTATACTGATGACACTTGAAAGCAAGAGGTGTTCTGGTTAATCACATTTTCACAGGCACAATTACCACCGTACTTGTACCAACTGTTCATTTTCAGAAAAGATAATCTCACTTTTGTTGTATTCTCACTGAAACTGCAGTTATTTCTGAGCAATGGCGAGGTCAGTAGCAGTACAGCTTTAAGAAATGTTTTCTTTTTTCAAACAGGAAATTATTCCTTTGCCGTGTGTGGCATATTGAATTGCTCAAAACTGACATATGTCATAGGGATAATAATAAGAGTCTATTGCTGAGATGTTGGAAAACAAAGTATGTGAGCGTGCATTCAATTACAGTTTTTGTTATGCCACATATTGTCAATTGCATTGTTGAACAACTGAAAGGCTGAATTACTCACCGTTGCCCAAACATGACACCCTCTTGAGAGAGAGAGAGAGAGAGAGAGAGAGAGAGAGAGAGAGAGAGAATATTTAGATTATTCAGAAGCTTTCACCGCAATCTCCATAATGACTACCTTGGAGCTGCTAAAACAAATATGAGACCATTAAGGTCTGTTGTCCTGGTCCAGCAATTTTTCTTCAAGAGACCTACATTTAATGGATGACGCAATGAGGTTATTTTATTTTTAGCAATATGATACCATAGTATACTCCAAAATCGCTACTTTGTGATTGGCTCTGGAGAGGCCTAGCCACCCGCATTGCCCTGAAAAGAGTTTCTGATGGCATGCGAATCAACACACAGCTTTGGAGGTTAGTAGCTACTTTAAAACACACACACTGGCTCTGAGAGTTCTCTTATCCACCCACTGTTAGGTAGGCGTTTTCTCTGATGCTGAGTGTTGTCGAAAGAGTGAAAGTAAGCTGGGATGAGTGGAAGCGGTAGATAGAAGAATGACAGACGGGTGAGAAAAGAATGTACGTGAAAGGCACAATATTGAAATTTAAGGTGACAATTAAGCTTTGTTGTTCACTTGAAAGTGTGAAAGCCTCTTTTCTCACTCCTCTTGTATTCAGAGAGCATGGCTTTGTGTGTTTTCCCCTGACTGTATTTTCTGTACCAAAGAATGTGTGCTTTTTGTGCTGAAAGTTGGGGATTATGTATTTGGTGTCAAGGGTTTTGAAACATTTTAGTCAAGTAATTGTCTCCTTGAAAGCATTTTAGGGATTTCTGGGCTTATTGCTGGAGTAATTGAGTGCTAAGTGTTGTGTGTGTTCTGGTTGCACAAAGACTTTTGCATTGGGTGTTATGACAGATTATTCCATAGTCCCTTTAAAACTTTTTTCATTCATTTTATAATGTTTAAGAAACATTAAAGTGCAGTAGGTGATCTACCAAAATGCTAACCGGTTTGCATATTATCTTTGGACGGCAGGGGAGGGACTGTGTTTCAAAGAAACGCCTTCTGAAATCACAAACGAGCGCACCGCAACATGACAGCAGACAACCCACTAGCTCATGTCTTTCGCGAGTTAGAAATGTAGTTAGTGGTTGGCAGGAGGCCAACAGGAATTATACTCATTACTAAGCCACACTTACATGCTTTTTTAGAGCGAATATTAAGACTAGCATGGTAAACCGTATAGGGAGGCTGCCGTTGTTCAAAAATAAACCAATGTGAATATAAAAGCTACTTCAGCTCAGGAAAGCAGACCAGGTGGAACAGTGATATTAACTGATGTTTTGTTGTTGAACTAAATAAAAATCTGCATTATCGATGCTGTAAAAGGACTGTATAAAACTGAAAATAGTAACACAACACAATCTAGCTTTGGGGGATTCAAATAGTTTTAAAACATAACATTACCTGTCTAACAGAAACACTTCAGCCGTGGTGTCGTCCTTCCTCCATCGTGCAAAAGTAACTCCGATATTGATTCAGGATTTTAAAAAGTTTCAATTCAGCGTTTGATGTTTGTCGTGAATGTGTGCTGCGCATGCAGGCATGTACGCACTAATGGCGGATATGCATGATGCGCGGAAGCCCAAATCTACATTTGTTGACAGACAGTTTGGGTTACTTATTGGAATAATGTCGGTCCAACAAAATTTAATTGGATGAACTTTTTTTGTTTTGTTTGCCTTACCCAGAATATAAAAATACACATAAACACATTAGGTCATTTACTTTAATCATTACTATCATACTGTGGGGAGACTTTCAACCAGCACAACAAAAAATGTTTTTGAAGACAATCACTTACTGCACCTTTAATGAATAAGCTTTTGTTTGCTTTCTTTTTTTATTTAATGCACCATTTAGTGGTGAAGTAGGGCTGAGTACTATGATGGTACATATAGTTACTATGGAATAACTTGTCAACTGTAATAGATTTTTTAAAAAAAATTTCACATATAATGTGACATGTAAATAAGAAACGTGGCTAACATGTGGTGTGCTGCTAATAGAATAACTCCGTGTACAGTATCCCTCAGTAAGTTTCTGACGACTAACAGCCTCAAAGCTTAATTCAATATCTGCTCTAAAACTCCAAATCAGCCTCCCGCTGTGTCTGTGTCAGTGTTGGCCCCATGGGAAAGTTATTCAGGGGTTGCTGTTTTACAATTTACAAAAAAAAGAAGAAAAAAAAATGTAAAAAAATTAAAGAAAAAAGCTCCATCTAGGAACAAAGCATCAAATGATTATACAATCAAAAAACTAATTTTAATTTATTGCGAGAAGCTAAAACTTAAGGGGAATAAAAGTTCTCTCTAAATTAACCTGTGAATTACCAAAAGCACACAGATACTGTACATACTGTACATACATTTATACTGTACATACATTTAGTTTTCTTTTAATTAAAATGGCAAAATGTTAATAATGCTGGAGGTGTTCATCTTCATCACATCAGGTGCCACTGTCGGTCTTGTTGTCCAGTATTATCAGTCACTTGCTAGCATGATATACATGGGCTTGTTAGGAGAATTAAATGAACCATGGAGGTTGTGTGATCCCTTAATTGCACAAGAGCAAATGAATTTATGTAATGCAGCTGACCACTGATTCATCAAAGTGACTTGCAGTCTTTGCTACTTTTGTTTCATTTTGTAGAAAGTAATGAATGTCCTTCAAGGAAATTCATCAGAGTTTAGTATTGAAGAAATGTAGTTATATATTATATATATATTATATATATATATATATATTATATTTAATTTATATTGTAATACTGTAACTAAATATTATCACTTGTTGTATTATACCACTGTAAATATCATTCATTCATTTTCTTTTTAGCTTAGTCCCTTTATTAATCAGGAGTCACAACAGCGGAATGAACCGCCAACTTATCCATTATATGTTTTTTCTTGTGCTACCCACTGCACCACCATGACACCTCACTGCAAATATCATTCATTCATTCATTTTCTTGTCGGCTTAGTCCCTTTATTAATCTGGGGTCGCCACAGCGGAATGATCCGCCAACTTATCCAGCATTTGTTTTACGCAGCGGATGCCCTTCCAGCCACAACCCATCTCTGGGAAACATCCACACATTCTCATTCACACACATACACTACGGACAATTTAGCCTACCCAATTCACCTGT
This sequence comes from Danio albolineatus, assembly GCA_903798035.1. Lineage (NCBI taxonomy): Eukaryota > Metazoa > Chordata > Actinopteri > Cypriniformes > Danionidae > Danio > Danio albolineatus. The sequence continues at coordinate 8,423,700 of CAIGQQ010033541.1, read as the reverse complement.
ACCGCATATCTTTAGACTGTGGGGAAACTGGAGCACCTGGAGGAAACCCACGCCAACACAGGGAGAACATGCAAACTCCACACAGAAATGCCACCTGACCCAGCCGAGGCTCGAACCAGTGACCTTCTTGCTGTGAGGCAACAGCACTACCTACTGCGCCACCGTGTCGTCCACTGCAAACATCTTTAACAAAAAAGATATTTATAATTGAAGAATAATTGTAATCAAAGATTTTTGGTACTATTAATTTGCCATTGTATTGAAAAAACAGGCTATCAGAATGTCTTATTTGATATATTCTGAAAAAAGTTAGTTAAAAGATAGACAGTTAAATAAAAGATAGCCTTTTACATTCTTTTACAGTTAAAAATAATATCTTAGAAAAGTTCTGAGGGGGTGGTTGAGCATTAGACATTATCTAAGGTATGTACAGTTATAACTATGTCTTCACTATTGTATACGGTAGGGGCAATATTACTGTACGCATTTTTAAAATCATAATCTCTGGATTTAAAAACAAGCAAAAAAAAAAAAAACAGAAAAATATAATAGAATCATTATATTGCTCAGACAGATTTAACCTAACATGATCATTAAGCTTTCCACAGCATATTCATAAAAACCGCCAAATCCACATAGAGATATACAGGATACAGTAACTATGTCAACGTGACTCAATGTACACAGTCTGTGTTTTCATCTAAAAAGCCTTACATTTTCTCAGCTTTTTCAAAATCTCTTTTTATAGTGTGCATTCCGGTATTTATAATGCAATCTCTAGATTACATTAAACTCTCGGTTCGTTTATTACACCTTGAATCAGAAACCTCAAGTCGGTATTCAATTGTGGGCTGCCATACAAATTGATTTACTTTCTGAGATAATATCTAAACTTATGAAACTATCATAACCGTTAACTGTCTGCTTCATAACCTTAAACTAGACGTGATTACATGATAAGTATGAACTCATTGGCTTCTCTGTGGGCTGAAAAGCACCTCTGTGGTCCAGCGAGTACTTTGTGAGGTGTCGGTTCAACTCGAGGCCACTTGACATTTAATGATTGCCACAGAAATCTCAGGCCACAGCACTTTAAAGATCGCAGGGCTGACCACAATTTTGAGACCACGTCAAGCAATCATTATTCCAAACACAACTTTAGACAGAAAATACGTCTGAGATACAACTGTAGTTCCCTTTTCCCTCCCACTGTGGTCATGGTGTTTACAGTGTGTCAATGATTTCTTACATATTTCCAATAATAGCATCATGTATGGACAGAACACGGCCCCGCAATTGATCCAGAACCCACAAGCTTTTGAGTCCCATCGAGTATGTCCCTATAATGGAGTGAAGTTTTCTCTCTTTTTCCCCAAAGTAAATAAACCTTATTGAGTGCAAGAGCAAAACAGGACAATCCAGTTTACCCATTTATGCTTCAAAGCTCCTCCAGTTCTTCCCCTCAGATAGCATCAGTTCACACATGCCGGTGGCCTCGATCGCCCTAGAGCATCTCAGTGGTGGATTTCTTTGTGTTTTTGTATGCTGTCCTTGGAGCATCCTTCTATCTCGTTTTTTTAAAATAGGCATCACTTCTCACCCGATAACATTCGGGGTGGATTAGAGTTGAAGGAGCACCCAACCGCACACATCCACATGTTTGTTTTTCTATCACGGTTGAGACTTTCCATCGACTTCTCTCGCTTTTATACTCAGTTAATCATATTTTGCATCCCCTGGCCTTAAATCTAACCTTCACACAAACTTATTTTCACATTCAGATTTTAATTAAACTTTATTTAGTGAGTTTAATAAGCGCTGTTCCTCATGTGGATCGTACAGTGGACTGTAGGTAATTTCAGGTTTTACTATACTATTGAGGGTCACGTTAGCACAAAAAACTCCTAGTTTTTAACTTAGGTGAGCGTACAGAGGAAGGAAAGGTGAGTCGGAGCAAATGAAATTGAGAAAAGAGATGGAAAGAGAAAACGAGTGATAGAGAGTTCATCTTCGTGGTCAGATGGTATTGATTCTCATGTTATTACATGCATTATTCACAGGAAACTCTCCTATGTATGAGTAGAGATATATACACGAGGGGCACTGCTTGAGAAATCCATTCGTCTTCCTCACTGTTGGATATCTGTGCAATGTGCAATTTTGTTTCTTTGTCATGGCCCTAGTTGAGATTATTGGAATCCTCAAGGTGTTTCTATGACTATAAAACAACAATGATATTGAAGTAGTGAGATGGCTTGGTATACAGGTATATATCTGTGTGTGTGGTGTCCACAAATATCCCCACAAGTATAGCAGTATCAGTACATTTTGAACTGTGGGGACATTTTGTTTTGAGAAAACAGCTCCTTATTCACACAGAATGGTGTATTTTGAAAATGTAAAACTAAATGTTTCTCTTAGGGCCGGGACACACCAGGCTGAAGCCAAGCAACTAACACCAATGAAAACTGTGATGTCACCTCACGTTGAATCATGTCTGGACCAAAAAGAAGCATGTGAACACACCAAACAGACAAAAGCCAACTGAAAAGAGAGCTGCAATCTGCTCAAGAGGATGTGTCTTTGTGGTTTGCGGCAGGCAGTATTCTGTTTTCTTGTTCTGCAAAGTGAAACCAAACTGCCAACGCACACAGACAAAGCGTAAACAAAGCAGCATTTAGTAGCGTTATCACAGCAGTTGTCGCTCACTATTTTGAGATTCCATCATACAAATATGTCTGATTTTCCAACAGTCCATATTGTTTGCAAATATTTAAAAAATGTAGAGAAATTACAGATGGCCTCTTTGTGACCATTCTTGGCTTGAATTGTTTTCTTGCTACATCACTTTACTATGTTAAACTTGTGCTCTGATTCATTGCTTAATAACGAGTCAGAGCGCTCTCTTCATCGATGACCGACACTGAATCTACATGCTGACTCGGGGCAATGAGCTCCGGCATTAACCCTACAATAGGCGACATGACTGACGGACTGACAAAGCTCAGCGGTCAATAATCTGCTTGGTGTGTCCCAACCCATAGGATTAAGATTAGGAGTTGGCCATTTGAGATTCTTCGTCTCTGTTCATGATTGCAAAATTCAACATAATTTTAATTAAAAACATTATTTCCTGCCATTCCAATCCAAGCTTTTCCATCTTATCGAAGTATTCCAAATTACGTTTTGGGCAGTGCTTCTGTTTTATGTTATTGTTGTCCTGTATGGGGACAGTAAATTGTTTTCAAAGAAGATTTTCTTTTCACTAAATCTGCATTTGCTCTATTGAATCAAAATTACAGTAATATTAGTCATTTTATTCCTGTGATGGCCACACTGAAATTTTAGCTTTCATTTGTCATCAAAAATCATTCATGTAATCATGTAGATTGTAGAAGATTATATAGAGTATATATACATGTTGTAGTAGTCAATCTCTTTGTTGTCAGTTCAGTTTAATTCATCATTGCCAAAATCATTGTGGTGACATTAGAGGGACTTGATGTTGCATATGAAGTGAAAGTGAATAGAAAATGAAGAGTAAGAATCATCTGAAAAAGTAATCTATGTGAGGCCATTTTTGGTGAAACAGGGACAAAGCAAAAGACTTACATGTTTCATCAACAGATATTGTTTCTCATTAAATAAAGCACAATGATCCCTTTCAGAACATAGATCCTGTCACAAATAATGGTTTTATATACTGGGTAAATATTGAAGCACATTTTTTTCATCTTTCAATGTATTTCCTGTCTGTTTCACATATTTTCTTTCTCTGTTTGTTTTTTTTCTTTTTCATTTTGTTTGTATCTACTGAAACAGCAACGTCTAGGCTGCCTGAAGGTTCTGAAGTCAGTACAGGTGGTCTGATCTCCTCAGGCTCTCTGTTGCCCACCTGCACGCTCTGTTTCATCACTTTTTTGTCACTTTTTTTCATCCTCTCCCAGCTGACTGGCATAATTCAATGCTTACAGCATGTCTTAAATTGAGGACAGAAAAGAGTTTAAATCTTTTATGCCGAAATTAGCTTAACATGAAGCCAGCTTATGCACTTCATCTAAAAAGACCAGGAAGATAAATGATATTGAAATATATTTATTTAGCAAAGTATTATTTAACAAAACCTACAATTTCTTAGGCAGAAGTCTCATCCGCAGCTTGAATTTTAAGCTTGTAGATCCAGCTATTATTGCTGAGTATTAAGGCAGGGGCGGAGCCTACCCGCCTGACCAGGGCCAACCTGGTGGTAAAGGAGAGAATGGTGGATGCAGACCTGGAGCACCTTTGCTCTTTATTTTCTTCATAATGACTGATGAACTGATGTGAAAGTTAAAGTGTCTACAGTACATGGTCATGACAGGTGCAGAGCGATTTAAAAACTGCACCAATAAGGTAGTGAGGGATTTTTACTCACAAACATATTTGGTTTAGAAATAGTCATTACTTACTAATTGTAATAAATAAATAAAATGACAGAAATGGCAAGTAACACGCAACATTTTATTTTTATTTTTTTTGTATAACATGCACCAATGAGTTGTTCGATAGGAGACTGAATATGTAAAAGTGACTGGAAAACAAGACCAGCTCCACAGTATTATTGAGATCCTAATGTTTCAGTGATCTGATTCTGTTACCATATAGTCAAAAGCTAATGTAATATTGTCTACTGTTATTGCCCTGGACATAAAAAAGAAAATCAGATAAGTTTCTTATAAAAGTGTATATGTGACCTTTATGTTTTTGTCAGATAAGAGAAGCTATATTACTAAAAGGGCATTATCAGCTCAAATGGATGGTTTGCATGCCAGCTCAACACACACACACACACACACACACAGAGCCTTGTTTGACTCCAGTAAGATGTCTCTTAGACTTCTATTGTTTTATATCAGTTTTTATGAAGCTTTTCTTATTTTCTTTGTCTAAATCCGACCACTTCCCCTAATCCTAACCCTTACAGAGACCTGTGCACAACATTACATTGAAATTTATAAATATGTGTTAATAAGCATGTGTTATACGCAGCGGATGACCTTCCAGCTGCAACCCATCACTGGGAAACATCCATACACACTCATTGCCAATGTAGGCCAATATAGCTTACCCAATTCACCTATAGCGCATGTCTTTGGACTTGTGGGGGAAACCCATACCAACACAGGGAGAACATGCAAACTCCAAACAGAAATGCTGACTGACCCAGCCGAGGCTCAAATCAGCGACCTTATTGTTGTGAGGCGATTGTGCTACCCACTGCGCCACAGTGAGGCTGTAACGTATTTTTTTACAGTAAAAATAGCTTTTTATCTGGCCCTACACCCAACCCTCACAGGAAACCTGTGGCAAACGTTCAATGTGAGAAGACGCCATTAAGTAAGGACACAAGACATTTCCTTATAAACCACCTTAATAGAGTTCAACTACAGTAGTTCTTATCCATGTTAATATACAAATTTCTGTCCTTATGCACTAACAAAACCTGTACACACACAGACACACACACACACGCATGCATGCCAAAGCATCACTTTATGTAGTTTTATGTTTGTTTGTTTGATGCAGACAACCTGTGATTGTGTGCCCATCTCCTCTCAGCTCAAACATCGCTGGTCAGATTCAGACACAGTCAGACAAACAGCGCCCAAGGTAAGGGCTGCAATCTCTCACATCATTAAACTTAAAGCTTGATAGATCATTAGTTCCTGGAACTAACGGAGCAAATGAAGTGGGGTCCAAACAATTTCAAATCTGGAAAGAAACCGAACGATATTGAATAAACACTGATTAACGTTTTCAGACATTCTGACCCCTCGGTAGACTAATGCATAGGCTTGGTCTTCACTATTCAGTCTTTTCCTCCCCCAAAGGAATATTGTAGTTAGATATGAATATATACAGTAGCAGTGGACTGAACCATGTCTTCGATGATGAACTCCCGAAAAGGATTTTGCTCTATTACACAGAGTATTTGCTATGTAAACCTTTCATGTCTGTTTTAGAATTGCATGTTTGTGATTGTACCAATAAGCAGTCAGTCACTATCAGACATGCGCACACACATTTGGCTTCTGCATTTCATCAAATTCCTCCCTGTGTGTCATCCTTCTTATGGGTTCATATATCTCATATTCACTGAAGTGTCATTGCATACTGAATATCTTATGCAAATACTTTTTTTTTTTTTCAGAAACACCCTTCATCTGTCTGGGTGTTGAAATTAAAATTCAAGTGAATGCTCCAATGTGTTAGAGAAAACTGATTTTGCATATAGAAATGCTCAGTGTAGCCTATTTATGGTACTGTTTGTGTTTGGGATAACATGTGCATGCTGCTGTGTGTGTGAGAGTTTTCCTAAATGGACATAGATGGAGACACTCAGAGTGATACTGTAATGATACACAGGGAGACCCAAATGCGAGAGTAAAATAAAAGGAAGTTTAATGTCAGAATGTAATCCAACAAGGCTCAATATAACAGAGTTCGTGAATGAGGCGGTGGAGAATGCCAGTGGTACCTTCTCGTGGAGACAATGCAGCTAAACAGCTGACGAAAACTTTACACAGTAAACCAGGAAGTAGCAGTCACAAACGAAACTCATAGTCGATCACGTGAGACACAGTTCAGGAAGCCGATAGTCGATCACATGAGACAGTTCAGGAAGCAGGTAATAGCCTTAGCAGATAACCTCCACAACTGAGAGAGGTTTATAGCGACTCACCACCAGCGTATATACAAATGGAGCCTGGAGACACAAACACAGGTTAGGACAACAGACTGACAAAAGTGAGACGTGAACACTGGATTTAAATAGCTGCGCTAACGCCAAACAGCTGCTGTCGCTAATCAGCCCATAGGATGATTCTCTCCACGTGACCACACAGCTGACGGGGAAAGTAAACAGACAGCCACGCTCACACCGACCCAGGTACACCACACGCACACACATAAACACACAGACAGGAACACACAGATCCCTGAACCGTGACAGATACAGTGCTCAGTTCTGAAGTTGTTGCAATCTTCATTCAATAAAATACAACAGGCAAAAATAACTATCAATCTACTGTACTAAGGCCCAGTTGGAGAAAATCAACCATAGAACATGTAAAAGAAAACAATAGTGGTTGATCTGCTGAGAAAATGGCGCGTACACTATAGTCCAACCATCATTACTGCCCTCAACCTTTTGAGTGTTTGCTGTATGAATCTGTTTTAGCAGTTTTTCATCTGCTATAGTTGAAGTAGCTGTTCAAGAGGAGAGTGCCTAAGGGGTATTACTGGATTGGATTGCGTTTAGAATTTAAGCGCATCAGTCATATTGTAATAAGAGAAAAGATACTTTTTTAGCAAGCATGAACAGGCGATATGAGTAAATATGAAACATCAAACATCAGTGAATTACTTTAATTGACAAGCAATTTCTTGTCATTCATCCTGGCATTTTAGTTTATTTGTAACATTTATTAGAATTTAACAA
>CAIGQQ010033541.1:8371080-8401220 GCA_903798035.1 Danio albolineatus | reverse complement strand
TTTTGACTAGAATGTACAGTTTTTTACCATCATACTGATAACTTTTAAGTCATTCGGCAGAACTACAGTTCAGAACCGCTGTAGTTAAAAAAACCAACTTTACATAATATAATATAATACAATATATACCATTTATGTATTAATATGTACCCTATAGGTACTAATATACATTCAATGTAGCAGTATTGACCTTCAACATGGGCTGTCTGAAAAAGTAAGATTCAAAAGCATATATAAACCTTCTGACTGATACTAGTCTCATTTCGTTTAAATTCTGCAAAAACCTTCCATGTACAGTGAGGGCAAAGCTTGTGTGACTTTTTATAGTTTCATAATTTATGTTCAGAGCTCATCAGTTACAACACGTATAGACAGTGTGTGTCCTGCTCAAATGCAGGTGTCCTTTAAAGATCACTGTATAGGGCACGTTGTTGAGCTGCAGGCGAGGCAAGTACAGAACACTCATTCATTATGTTGAATGTGCCTCACATTCACTGACACAGGCACAGGAACACACAGTGTTGCCCATCTAAAATGGGTCACATCTCTGTAGTTTATGGGGAAAGACAGCCATAGGTAAGTCGGTGTGTGTTACTTATTTCTTGGTAGACAAGCAATAGTAGGTTCAGCTCACTGCCTCAAGCAGGAAATCACGCCGTAAATCTGGCACAAAGACCTTTACAGCTCTATTGCATGTCAAGCATTTGAGTTGCAATGACAGCTGGCCTTATGGAAGCTGTCTCCCAGACTGATTTTGCCTTCTCATGGGCTACAACAGTTTTTCATTTACACTGGACAATGAGCAGTTCGCTTCGATGGTTCAGAGCCTTCTATATGTCCAGGATATAAACCTATAGTGTTCCCATAAGTTAAAGCCATCAAACACAGATCTGCACTTGGCACAGGAATTGTTTCTGTTGTGCTGCAGAGCTATAATTGAACATTCTGCTGTCCAAGGCACTAAACTGAATCTCAGTATATAGAGGAAACACTGTGTTGTCCACAGTGGCTGATATATTTTTGGGCAGTGGAGCCTTACATAGACTTATTCTGAAATACTAAACAGTTCTTGTAATGTGATCAGTGGCATGCCAGACCTGTATGACTTATTTTTTTCTGTTGACCATAAAGTATGTTCTCAGTATTTTACGGTAGGGTCTAATGAAAAGTGTTGACTTTTTCTCCTGAACATTTTGTGTTTTGCAAAAGTACAAATTCATGCATACCATATAAAACGCTGATGGTCAATTGTGTCAGTCTGATTTTATTTCTAATGTCTGTTCTGTTCAGTTTGTTCTGTTTCACATAAGAGCTATTCTTTGTGTATTTCAGCTGCTAACCGAGAGCCAGATTAACATGGTGAAGGTTGTCAACTCTGTGAGTGATGCTCTGAACGCCATGCAGAAGGAAACAGGAGGTTTGAAGGCCAGGGTGAAGGCTGACCTGCAGAGGGCGCCAGTCAGAGGAGTGCGCCTTAAAGGCTGTGCTAACGGTAGGGAATCCATCCTGCCTATGCATCTACTTTTATTTAGGATTTTTGAGATTGTATCTCTGTCCACTGGCCATTTTTCCCACACTATACTACTAATAGAATGTTTTGGGGCTGTTAAGATGTTTTTAATAATTTTATATTTTAAGTGTTCTTCCCAAAAGACCTCATTTATGTGATTAAAAATTCAGCGAAAAGTGTCAAATTGTTTACTATTGTTATGTTTTAGGTAGCTTTTATTAATATATGCATCTGTGTATGTAAGTACAGTATGTACTGTATGTATTAAAGCAGTAAATTGCATTTTCTTTTTTGTTTACATATATTTAAAATTGGAACTTTCAGCAGTCATTGTGAGAGAAGAGTGATTCCTCAGAAATCTTTTTAAAAGAGAGCATTAAAAGAGAGTTTTATCATTTCTATCATAGTGTATTTTAAAAACAATGTGTATTTTTGCAGACTTGAGCACTGAACTCGCTCTGAAAGTCCCAGAATTCATTGCGACTGGAGGTGGGAAGCGCAGCATTTTATTCAATAAGTTCAGAGATGTACTTATTTACTTCAGGAGTTTCCCTAAATGAGACGGTAAAAGTAAACAATAACGTGAAAATCTTAATAAAGGCATAAACACATTAAGGGTGTTTATTTGTTGAAATTCGTATTAAAATCTGTTTTATTTGTGATGTGCAGCGTATATTTATAATGTCTTTATGCAGAGTATATAGTGTGAAACGGGGAAAAACACTAAATCACTGTATGGATGCTGTAATGTTTAAATAATTTTCAGTTAAAGACGCGCGAGGGTCATGTGACCATCAGAAAGAACGCAGCATCCCATTCCTCACAGGACGCGCTCTCTGTTCTCGCGGTCTCCCGAGTTCGTTCTTCCGATGTGACCTGGCAAGACCGCTCTCCACAAGAACACGAGTCCGCTCTCTGCGTTCTTGGAATTGAGAAACAGCCTATGTTTCCCATTCCCTCAAGCCTCCATCATTTTACCTTATTAATTCAAGATTTGGATAACTGACATATTTCTCTTCTTAGAATTACTTTTTAAATATTTAGTTTCTATGCAACCTGTTTTGCAAAACTGCAACCTGTTTTTCTTTCTTGCATATTGGATGGTATATCAGTGGTTGGTGATTTTTTGGAGAATCTCAAAGTCAGGATTTTTTTTTCTCCGTTTGACCCTGCAGCTCAGGACAGCTGCTAGTTGAAAGGGTTGAAATAAGAGCAGCATCACAGCATACTGCTATAACTATTTCCTGCAGCTTTATAGTGATTAGGCGCATGACATATTTCGCTCAGGTGCTTGTCTTTATCAGCTCCGTTGTCCCATGAGGAAAGCTTCATATTCAAATCAGGTAGTCTGACATCACCTGCTCAGAATCACAAGCTGAGAAGAGGCGCTCTGATCCTCCTCCCACTGTTGACTCATTGATTCTCAATCCAAAGAACATCAGACAATTTCACGGAAAACTGTGTTTAAAAAGCGCACATAACTGTTGTCTTTTTTTTTTTGTGCCCCCGCTGATCTGAATTCTCATTAGACAAGTCGCTGGAAGCTGAAGGAAAGTGCCTGTGCTTAAATTGTGTTCTCAGGAGGCCTAATGTGTCTGAAAGCATTTTACCACTTTACTTTTATAGCCCTGATGTGTCTGCAGGATCCACAGGTGTGGCTCATAATGAACCCCTGAATGGAGCAGACACTTGTATGCAAGCGTGTGCCAGTGAACGGAAAAGTGTTTTCTATAATCAGGAAAAAGGATCGCTCTTTTGGGAACAGAGACCGGTAAACTGAGAAGCACCAGCTGCCTTGGAAAAACTGGCACAAAATCATGTTAGCTAACCTAGAGCTCTATTCCTTCGGTCATTAAATCAGCCTTGGCCTAGTTTAGTTATTTGCACTCCTGTATCCAACCGGTGATCTAGTCTTTGTGGTTTTTGTGTTTAATTCTTTATCTTTCTCTGTCTTTTTTTCCAGGCTCTCGTCCACGGGACTGCAGTGATATATATGCTAGTGGTCAGAGGGAAGATGGTATCTATTCTGTTTTTCCCACTCATTACCCTGCCGGCTTTCAGGTCTACTGTGATATGAGCACAGATGGAGGTGGCTGGACGGTGAGTCACATTAACACTTGCATATTTGCTTGTGTAAATTTGTTGTAGCATGTAGCTTCTGGTGCACAATTTAGTTATATTGGTTGTACATCTCCTCAAGAGAGTCTTTTTTTAATGTATTCACTAATATATGAAAGAATGGCTTCTGCAAAAATTATATTTTGTGTATTCATTGTTTTTTTGGCACCATAGTAATGCCACTTCAGCTCGGTGGATAGGTGAGCAGAGACTGGTGGCAGCTAGTTATATTTAACAGAGTTCAGCAATGCGGAGTTGAGGGAAAGTTTCAGAAAGTTATGTGTGTCTTGTTGGCCACCGAATGAGTGCAGAAGAGTTTTCTGTCCATGCACCTGAGAACTGGAGCAGCAAACTTCTTTAAAATCACTTTCCACAGATGGCACAAATACCTCCACCCTCATGCACACATGCACTTTGTGCAGAATGGAAATAAGGTGATTAGGGTGTTTACATGCCTAAATACTTACCTTTGTTAATACGATTATGCTTAATGCGATTATGAACCTAATCACATTATTTAGATCAAATGACTGCATTTACATGAGGTAAAGTTGAATCGCAATATTGCCAAAATCCCATTCTAATCACATTAAGATGGTCCATGTAAACATCCTCATTTTCTTGGATTGGCAGTTAATTGATTGAAAGGGGACAAACATCCTCCAGGAGAGCACAAATATAAAACCTTATATATTTGTATACTCGCAGTCTTGTCCAAGAACTAATTGAAAGAGGTTAAAAAGGATTCTAATCATTTAGGTCAAGGGTGTCCAAACCCGCTCCCAAGGCCACTGTCCTGTAGATTTTGTTCCAACTTTACTCAACACACCTGGCTGGATGCTTCTATATGCATTGCAAAATCAGAATTAACTGGCTCAGATGCATTTAATCAGGGTAGGAGCTAGATACAGTATGCAGGACAGTGGCCCTTCAAGAGCAGGACTGGACACAAGTTTTTCCTCAATTTTGAGATATCTGTCTACACAAAAATGCAGAAACATTCTATGAAACACTGTCAAGAGCATGTCAAACCAACATGTGGTGGTATAACCCCAAGCATAAAGATGGGTTTGGTTTACCAATCGGAAGTGCACAGTCAGTAGGACACACAGTCTGACATCAAACAAAGGAAACACTGGCTGTTTCTCAGTTCCAAGAGTGCAGAGAACAGACTCATGTTTTCGTGGTCTTGCCTTACATCGGAAGAAAGAACTTGGGAGACTACAAGAACAGAGAAAGTGTTCTGTGAGAAATGAGATGCTGCAATCTTCCTGATGGTCACATGACCTTTGTGCATTTGTAATGTAAAATTATTTAAACATTACAGCGTTCATACAACAATTTATAATGTTTTTCCCATTTATATATAACACGCACAATAGCTTTTCAAAGATACGTTTTACAATACAAATAAAACTGATTTTAATATGAATTTTCTCATGTTTGTATTTCCTTTCATCTCATTTAGGGAAAATCCTAAAATAAATAAGTTATATTTCTGAATAATAAATCTATACAAAATGCTGCTCCACTTCCTGTATTTAGTCGCAATGACTTTTTAGGACTTCTAGAGCAAGTACTGTGCTCAAGTTTGCATCGCAGCGTCCTTGATATCAGGAACACATTCAGGTTCTTTTTTACACATCTTTTTTGCGTTCTTGAGTTTTGGAACTGAGCTTTGGTGGTTGATGATGACGGTACACAAGAACACAAGGATGCCAGAAGGCTTAAGAACGCATATTGAGAAACAGCCATCATTTGGCTTCAGTAACCTGATTCATGAATTGCATACGAAAATACAAATACCCGTATTTATGTGGATGGGGACCTAAGCCATGTATCTACAACAGTGTAAAGCTTGTCAGTTCACCTTTTAGTGCTTATTCACATTCTTTACACAAATGCAGAGACAAAACTATAAATTAATCACAGAAATGTACAGGTAGTGACAACAGCATGTGCAACTAAATCGAGAAACTACCTGTAGTGGTATATTTTAATAAATTTCAGTGTTGTTTCTCTCTTCTGTTTGTGTGGTGGAAGAATTCACAGGGAAAAGGGTATATTTTGACTCCTTTATATATATTGAGATCCTTGCATACTTTTAATGATCAAAGATTTAGTCAAATTCATAAAAGCTCGTAACCAAAATGATTTTCACAAAATCAGATGGGTGCGCAGTCAGTAAATCATTGATTCATGAATATCTCAAAACACTTTTTTAATAACACACCCCAAAAATTAACCAAGAGATCTATTACTTACCCTTGTACAGCAGAGCACTTCACTTCACATCTTTTTTTTAAATATATTGTCTCTCTTTAATTCCAGCAAGTAAATGTTTATTCACTTTGTCCTCTTCTGTTCTTTCATTTTTGCCCACATGTGCACTGATGGCAGGGGGCAAACAGTTCAAAAATTAATATTTAAGGAATACTTAAAAATTATGACAAACATTCAGGTTAGTCTTTTGCACAATCAGTTGACAAACAAGTTATTTTTTAGATTGCATTTTAAGTGCATCAAGCAAACTCTTGGACGTTTTTTTTATTATTTTTTTTATTATGATGTGAGTCTTGCATAGTCTTAAGAATTCTGCTTAATATATGTTTATTAATGAGCATTGTTATAAATGTGAACATCACAGTTTTTTTAAAGTTTTTAATATAACTAAGATTGCTGCACATTTGACTCCCAGAAATCCAGTATATTGAAATCAATTAAGAGGACAACTTCAGGTTTAGCCATGGGTTCTTGGGCAGTGCTTTGTCGAGCTGATATTACTCCTTAAAATTTAAATACAATGCTTTACCTTGGAAATTAATAACCCACATACCAAATATTATACCTTATATCTGCCTAGTGTACCGCCTTCTTAAACTGGATCCCTCAAGTACAGATGCTTAAACATTTCTTGTAATACAAGACTTAACATGTGCATTCTGTTATGCAGCCTCCCCCCCAAAAAAAGAAAAAAACAATAAAGGCTTTGTTGACACAATGATTTTGTATAACCTTTTGTCGCTGTATTATTATTTTAGTCAAAAATGGCAGATATCAGTATAATAGAATGCTGCTATATATTTGTCATGTTCTGTACATTAAATGATTCTTTTGCGAATTCACTTTAGTTTATAAATACATTCTCATTTAATTTTCTTGTTGTTTCATGCCTCTACGGTGAACTTTGCCCTTAATACATACGCACATTTCTCAGTCAAAAAAAAATAATTGTTTATTTAATAAATCACATTTTAATCTATCTGTTGTTATTTTCTCCCCTAAATATAATTTAAAAACCTAGATTCATGTAGATTTTAAAGATTAAAAAACACAGAAGTCAAATGTACTTTTGATATCATATCAAGTTGTATGTATCTAATCTCTCCAAACAACCATGTACCGTAGCTCTAATCCTCCATCTGCTTTAGTAATATCATGTAGATATACTGCTTCTTTATTGAGGTTCTTAGCAGGCTCAAAAGCTGGTGTCATATTTGTTTGCTTTAAAAGATGAAACGTATTGTGAAAGCACTTAGTGAGATTGACGATGATGACAGTGATATGATTGTGATGATGATGGTGAGGGTTGTATATTCAGATTACTCTGGGTTTTGAGATTTGCATATCCGCTGGGGTCTTACAGTGTAGGATAGAAACCTGCTGACTACTGAAGCTATTGTTTCCTGAACTTCTGTGGCACAGCAATATTTTTCTGTTGAGTGTGAGACACGTTTGTCATGAGACAGATTACCTGCAGTACTGTTAACTGATTTCATAGATAATTTGTCTCTGTCTGAAAACGTTGGCACCATGTACAATGTATTTAAAATATCCTGCATATTAATCACTTTACTGTGTTTTAATATAAGGGCAGTTTGTTGGTGTTTGTGCTTTTCCCACCTCTTCTCCACTGTAATTGGATGGCTCACTCAAAATTGACATTTGATAAGCCTGGGGAAAATGTCAAGCATGCAATGCTCCACATGAAACGGATGCTTAGCATCTCGTCACACTACTGCTGTTTTAAAAACGTGGTGTTCTCATTGACTACAGCTGAAAAAAAAATAATTCTGGCCTTGGGAAAAACACTTTGGTGGGCACACAGCCTAAGGGTCCTCCTACACTGTAATCATGACTGTGATGGATAAAACTAGGCATTCTGTCCTTTACATTGTTGCATGTTATGACCTTCCTCATGTCCAGTTCTTCATTCATTCATGATTATGTCTGTGTCACAAGAAATCTCAGTGACATTGTTAGATATGCACCAACTTTGTAATGTATGCAGAATAAATATAAGTATGCTCAACCCACAAAACTACACATCAATCACATCAGTGTATGTTTTTTTATTATTATTATTTTGAATATTTGAGAATGTTTGAACAAGGAACAGATTCAATCAGAGCTTAAATGTTAGTGCTATTAATAATGTTAAAACATGCTTCTGATGTTAATTATATGGTCAGTATGTGTGCATGTGCATACAGAATATGGAAGACAGTAAAGTCAGTGTCCGAGGCTGTTGATAGTAAGAGGGCGATAAAAGGAGAGGGATGTTCAGAGGAAATGGCTTGAGGCAAAAGAGGGAATACGCAGTCTGTCAGGCTATTAGTTCTTCATAACCGTCCCACTTTCTGTTGCTCAAGGGACTGTTGCAATAGGGAGAGAAGACACCCACAGTCTTAGTGGGGTGGGGGACTCTGCGTGTGTGTTTGTGTGTGTGTATTGAGTCTAATGCAATGCAAAAATGAAATGAGCCACAGAGGCAAAGAATTGTATGAAAAGTTTTGAATGGATTATCTTTTTTTTTTAAATGGGGTCAGTAAGATTTTTAAAAATAAATAGATTTTATTTTACTATAAATACATTTTATTAAAGGTAAGTTTGACACCCAGTGGTTTGGCTCGGTATTGCACACCTGGTTTAAAACAAATGCATGCACAGGTTGCCAGATTGATGAAAGTCAACTGCATGCGATAGAATTTTGTTCTAACCAACACCTAAAATTTATATATTAGAAATGGCTTCTATTTCCAGCAGCTGAACAACAGAAAACAATAACAATGATCCCCTCAGGTACACCTCACATGCTTTATTCAGTGTTAAATGCTAATAATGTGAGTTTTATTGCCATTTGACATGACGCTGATTGCCGTACTACTGAAAGCAGCAGCAGATAGTTCACCTCAGATCCTGAAAATAAAATAAACTGTTTGAAATGGAACTTCAGCACATATCAGTGATTCAGCATGTACAGTTAATAATGTTTAAGAGGTTTAATATGTATTGATTAGATTACTGTATAAACCTTACCATTCCATTGGAGTGCAGTGAGTGTATATATATATATATATATATATATATATTCTAACTCACATTCGTAACACACACATTTTCAGAACAGAATATCTGACCATAGCAGTGTTTTTCAGATAAACAAGTATTTTCACTTAGCATGTTTCTTAAATATCTGCAAACGTATGGTATTTATGTGCTTTAGAAGAGTAAAAAACTCAGTTAGATATGGAAAATATAGTCAAAAATGAAAAAATGTGCATTCTACAGTTGCCTGGTTTCCAATATAGATATTTTCTAAACTTTTGCTATATTTTGTCAATGTTGATAAAGATTTTTCAATGGTTGATGGCTCCATTAACCAATGTTATGTGGCATCCATAAATCACAAAGAGGTACAAGCAGGCATGTATGCAGGCAAATTTATGGAACTGCACATATATTTAATCAAAGCAGATGTACATGTGCTATCCAATCATAAATGGCAAGAGAAGAACGGATCAACCTTTTTTTTAGTTGTGTGATGCAGCAGAGCCTCTTGTAGAGTCTGCTGTGTCATGTCCAAAATAATCAGTTGTTACAAATGATTATTACAAAAAACACTTAATAATTGATATTAGTTTGTCTACAAACTAAGATACATGAAACTGCCCATATTCTTCCATCTCATACTAACCTTAATTTCCATTCCCAGCTTTCATTCACAGTAACTCTGAACTCTTCTTTTATCTTCTTAACTGTGGTTGTTTGCGGATATGATACATAATTGCAGGCTTGATCTGCTGCTTTTGTCCAAGCACTATTATTTGTGATTTTTCCAGTATAAAAATGGGTCATCATTTTTCACAGCTTTGACCATAAACAGCCTTTTTAAATCACACACTGCCTTCCCATTACAGTCTGCACATCCACAGTCACCGAACTGGGAGTTTTGTATAAATTCCTCCCACTTTCCTGTTTTTGTCCTTTTTTTGGACATCTAATAATTAATTGTATGTGTTCACAAAGTCATGCACTCCTAATGATGTGAGCTTACAGTAAAGTGTGGCACTGCTTGATAAGGAAATGAAAAAAAAAAATCATAGAGTGAGCCACTTTGAGCTTGTGCTGTGACCTGCAGCATTGCTTTAACATCGAAATGAGACCTCTCAATCCTGTCATTCTTTACTATGTATTTCCTGCCCTTGTTCTTCCCTTGCTTCTTGTTTTCATTTCGGCAGGGAGCGTGACACAGGAAAGAGAGAACACTTCTTTCTGCCAGACACCAGGTGCTCCTATAAATAGGAATGACACTTTTTTTTCCCTCAGCATTAATGCTAAAGAGAGAGAGAGGGGAGGGGGGGGGCACACAGGTGAAGAAATGAGTCTCTGTTACTCTGATGTTTCTTGAGGTAAAACACAGCATCATTACATGGTCATGCACATACACACATAGACACATCTCAGGCTTTGACAGATGAAAGAATTAAGGTGTCAGTCAAGAAAGATTTTTCAAAGCTTCTCTTTACAATCAATCCTTCCTTACAGGCTCATTCTGTGGCTTTGTTATTCTGTGATTTTTTTTCTCTCTTTCTGTCTCTCTCTCTCTCTCTCTCTCACACACACACACACACACACAGACCTATGCATTCATGCATGCACAAAAACCATTGCTCACGCACATTATCACCTGTGGTGGCAATATTCAGTATTCAGCTCGTGACCCACTCTGCCCTGAGATAATGTATTCCACTATTATTATTTTATCTGCTAAAAGGAGAGGACTAAAAATGAGCACTCTATAAATCATTTATGGGAGCAGATCTATTAGAGTGCTACGTGATCCGGCATTATCAAATGGTGCTTTTATCAAAAGTACCCACAACTCCTCTCTGAAATATTAAAAAAGCACTAAGACCTGAAATGTAAAAGTTTTCGATTGAAACTCAATTTGTGGACATGCTGTGGGGGAAGGGGGATGCACTTGGAATGCAACTTGTTTTTCTTCGCTTTCTGGAAAAATGGTTTTCAATGTCTGACTGTTTCTTATTGCTCATTCATTTTTCATACCCCAGTTGTATATTTCCAAATGCGTGTTTTTAAATAATTGCACAGGGCAGAGGCAGCGCCACAGGTTTGTAGTTGTAAATGGATAGAGCAAGCCACTGTTTTCATAACATGCTGCATGGTGTAGAATTTATGTTATGTGATTGAGGTTTTGAGATTAAATGAGGGGTTAGAGTTCTAGATGTAGACAAACTAAGACAAACAGACATGTAAAATAAAGCATTAATGGAGGGAAATGTCAGACCATTGGTTTAGCTTTACTAATAATATTTTAACTTACAACGGCATGGCTGTTTATGTAAATGACCACCTTTCAGCTGTTAAATGAAACAATGTTTACACATGACATTTAACAATGGTATTCTATATGAACACATTAATGAATGTAGAAGGCACCATGAAAAAAAAACAACAAAAATAGCAGTAATATATGTAGTTATAATCATAAAGTAATAATGATAATAATAATAATAATGCATTATAATTAGGTAATTATATAATAAATAAAGCCCTCACAAATCTCTTATTTAAATTAATATTTTCAATTCATATTTGTTTATATTTAAACTAATATTTTCTATATTTGTGCTTATACATTTAATTTGTCAGTACTGAAGCCAAGCTAATCTAACAAAATAATTTATGATAATGATGCAAAAATGATTAGCCCAAATTAATGTGTTAGGGAAGAACGTTAAATGGAAATGCAAAAAAGAGTAAAATCAAGAGAAACAAATTATATTTATATTTTTATTATATATTTTTTTGCAATATTTCACATGAATTTAAATGCATTATCTAAAGATGTTCCATGACTATATAAATGTATGTGCGTGTGTGTGTGTGAGAAAGTGAGAGGTAGTGAACCACAAACACATTCTTTGACTTGCTGTGAATTATCTGCAGTAATGATGGCCAATGACAGTTTCTAAACCTTCAGATTAAACATCAAACATCATTCTGTCTCTCCAAGTTGATCACGCAGTACTAATCCAGAAATTCCCCTGTCCAGAGCTGTGAAAAAAATGGAGAGAGAGAGAAAGAGAAATGGCTAGATAAATGGTTTGAACTGACAACAGCGAACATTAGTGAAAAAGAAGAACACTCAAAGAAAGAAAGCAGAATGGGAACAAGCGAGCTGAGAACAAAAGAGTAGCTTTTAAGACCCAGCTTCATGCACATGCTGAAACAGCATATGTTCTCATCCCTGCCGGCTGCGTTCTCACACTTCCTTGCGAGTGTGTTCGAGTCAGAGAATCATTAAGCTGTATCTCTACAGCCATCATTTCCTTGCCGCATTCATTTATCCTCCTTTTGAATCAATCTAGATCTCTCAATAGCATGAGTTGTTCGAGGCGATGACTATTGCTGTCCTGATTAAACACCGACATCTGTTTTGAGAAGCTTGTAGACAGGAGATCCTGCCCTGGTGATGCAATCGGCCTCACTGCCAACCGCAGATTAAATACTGATCGTCTGATCACAGTGTGGT
This sequence comes from Danio albolineatus, assembly GCA_903798035.1. NCBI lineage: Eukaryota > Metazoa > Chordata > Actinopteri > Cypriniformes > Danionidae > Danio > Danio albolineatus. Next base: position 8,388,753 of record CAIGQQ010033541.1, on the reverse strand, counting down.
GTGGAAAACCGGAAAGCTGGTTTAAGCTTATCAGCTCAGGTTGCAAGCAGGTCACATTTATACATTGTTCTATGCGTAGAGATCATGTACAGTGAGGTGTCTTCTCAAAGTAAGCACAGACTGGGACATAATTTTCCAGTACAGGCAGGTGCATCACGCACTTTGCTTTTTTTATTGTTGTTTCATTATATAGGTATGTCTGTGTGTCTGTCTGCGAGGTTTGTTATTCGTTTAGAAGTGACGTTGTGCCATTGTGTAGATTATGTGTAGAATTTGCCATGTGTGTCAGATCTGTCTTCACCTTTGGTTTTAATGCAAAGTAAATCCACACTATGCTAAAGAAGCATTAACAAACACTTGAGCAACAACACTACCATGTACTTCATTGTTGTGCATGTTTGTTTGCACTTGTCTTTAATCTACACCTTCCTAAACAGATACTGCACATGGCGTCAAGATTTTCAAAGACTCTCGATTTTGGGTGTTCACACAGACATACTGTAATGGTGTTTATGCATTTTCAGACACAAAAATTCTGTTGTCGTGTAAACGAACAGGCAAAACAAATAACAAGTTTCCAGTTTTTGACTGAAAACAACCGTTGTGTAAACAGCCGCTCAGTTATTAACTGAACATACTTTTTCTCAGTAAAATCAAAGTTACTTGGACTTTTTTCCATTTAAAGGAATTTGAATTTCCTCAGTTCACATACAAATTGAACATTCATGTTCAAATAATTCAGATTCACAAATTCAAGTGAATGCACAATGCTCAAATCTGTTAGTCATCTTATTGATAGACAGACAGACAGACAGACAGACAGACAGAGAGATAGATAGATAGATAGATAGATTGATTGATTGATTGATTGATTGATTGATTGATTGATTGATTGATTGAATGATTGGTTTAAAGTAGGGTATACAATTTCAGAGAGGCTAGTAATCCATCCATGGATAATCACTGCCTCCTCCAAAACATATAAGTTGAGGTTCAAGTGACAAGACCAGATAGTTATGTTATCTAGTGTATCATTCCCCAGTGAGAAAATATTACAGTTCAAATGCATAATACTACAGCAGTAAGAAAATAATAATAAGGGTCCGCAAATGCAATATTTCCCAAAACGTGTGTATTTTTTTCTGTTTCAGTGGCAGCAATTTGCCTGGCTTTAAATGTGCTGGCAGTTAGATAATGTTTAATGCAACGCTGCTAAGGTGCTCTCAAACACATAGCTGAGAATTTTGGAAGAGTTTTGGTCCTACGCCATCTACAGATAATAAAAAAAACATAAGTTCATCTGATCGCTTAATGAATGGTACTGAGAAGTGAAGAGATTTTCAACCTGCATAACAACATGTTTTTAAATCACCTATACTGTCTTTAATTGCAGGGTAAAGGTTATTGTAGGTTATACATGATAGAACCTATTTAAGGTTATACATTATACATTAACCCATTAACATTCAGTGTCAGTAGTAAGGAGAATAACACGACAGTAATCTAGGTATCAGACTCATTCTTTCTTGTTTAAATGCACTCGTCGTATTGCAGCTCTAATAACATTATTGATTTAGAAAGATATTGAAAATAAAATCATTAAAATGCACTTAGTTGTTTATTATTGAAGTTGCCGTATAAAAATAATGTACAACCAGTAAAAACAAAAGCCTTATTTATGTTTTAAAATCCAGCTGGATATACTGAACATTATCTCATATATAACTAGATGAAGTGAAGAAAAATATGGCACTTGGTACTATATTTGAATTCAGCAAAATGAAATTATAAGCATGGCTTAGGTTACAAACACTTTCTGCAGCCTGGTCACGTTCATGGCCACTTCGGTTGTAAGTGTAGAATTAAGCCAGTCAAATTCTGTGAGAGCTTAAGCAGCTGCCTGTTAACATCCTCAGCTGACACTCTCCTAGCAGATAAATGCACACACAGCCATGCATTGACTGTCTCATTGACAGATTGACAGACGCATTGATCTCTAAATGACTGCTAGTCAACCAGGACCAGAGACAGGAACACCGCCTACGCCATTCCAGCTAACACACTTCATTGTCATTGTGCCGGTGTTTGTCCTGTGAACAGAAATAGAGATACCTTGTGTTCTTCGACTGACACCTAAAGCTTCTTCGTTACTCATTTAAGTATTCTGCAGTGCATCTTTGCATGGTTCCAGCATCTATACTGAGAGAATCAGAGGAGCTGAATGTACTTTATCTGCAGCATTATCTTAATGACAAGGCTAAAGGCTGATGAATTCTGTATAAACCAGTTTGAAATCCATTTTAAGAGACATCGATAATACCTTGTATAGTCTTCTAATTAGCCATTAGATCTTGAACTTGTGGTTAAAATATACATACACATTCCCATTTTCCTTTCTTTTTTTCATTGGTGAGCTTGATTGAGTAATTCAATTCATTATAGCAATATCACTGCCATTAAACAGATAACTAAGTGGTATCTGCAAGCAAATTATCACAGATTAAGACTTTTCAGAAAAAAGTTGCATCCATTTTTTCTTTTGGTTTTAAAGGCAGGCCATGGAAGAATAATTTATTCTCTCCCTTGATTCAATCATCGTCAGTCTTCTTTCATTTTGTTAGCAATACGCATCTTCCAATAATCAATTTTGTTCCCAAAAGACGAAACCATGCACAAAGAGCTGCTGTGTGCAGTCCATGTAAACGGGACACAGCAATGAAAGGCTGGGTCTGCCTGCTCCAGGGACAGTGCTTGCATGCTTACTACCTGGTTCAAAATGAAGAGGTAAGAACGTTGGGCACATAGTCAGATCGGGATCTCAGGACAACATCAGAGTTAGTCGTCCAGATTTCTAGGCACAATTCGCTGAACAAAACTGCCTCTGATTCCCCGACCCTCTTGATAGAAACCAGCGTGATGAACAGAGCTTACTAGAGAAAGAAGATTCTCAAATTAGCAGCTTGAACAGCTCTCTCTCTGCAGTCTAGATGGGACTACAGAGTGATCCCAAGAGGATACGAGAGTTGTGCCAGCCATATTCAATCTTCTAGCGCCTATTCATAGCAACCGGAAATGGGTGGTTTCAGGAAAAGCACACAGGGTTACCCGGATCACACCCATATCAGGCGGAGGGCTCCAGGGTGGAGTCACCATTCTCCTGGGAACATGAACTGCCATGAAACCTCAAAGGCTGCACAGTTGAGCTTGCCTAGGCTGTTCTAGCTCGATTGACCCGGAGAGGTTGGACTAGCTCTGCCAGTGTGTGCATGAGCTGCTTGCTAGCATTGCATCCACATGCTGGATGCCCAGGCATGGAACACAGTGACTGTGACCGTCATCTGGCAACAGGGAACCAGCCCATCCAGAAATGCATGGTCGTTACATCGTCTTTAGAAAGACATGTTTGTCATTCACATTGCTTTTTTAGGACTGTTCTTTTGTGGAAAACTCGTGGAGGAGTTTGCAGGAGAAATCCAGTGGGGCGTCCAGGGACAGAAGAAGAACCCCAGCTCCACTGCCTCTAAATGCACAATTACTCACACTGGAAACCTGCTTTCAATTGAACTATGCTAGATTTTTAAGACTTGTTGGCTCTAAAGTGAACGTTTGGTCTTGTAAGACCAATGGTCCCCCCATTGGTCTTGTAAGTGAATCCCCTAGTTGATTATTCAGCATAACTTGTAGTGACTGAAGAGGAACTAAATTATAATTCACCTCACACAAATAAAAAAATTTAACCTTGAAACCACAAATCATTCTTCTTGTATTTAATAAATGAAATGAACTCAGAGAATAAATCTGAAAATTTAAGCCTGCATTATTAATCTTCTGAGGAATGTAAAAGGTATAGCCCAAGTGACACATCAAATGTCAAGTAGTGCTTCAAGAACTGACCTGCTGAATATATGCAAACACAACAGTGCATCCTCAAGCGAAGACAAATCATTTTCTTTCTTTCTTTTTTCTGTAATATGCTAGAAAAGGGTTTCAATTTCAGAAAGGTTCTGTACTGAAGAATCACACAGAGCAGACACCATCACAGCGATGCCCTCAGCTGCCATAATCCTCCAGTGGTGACTTTAATTAAAAGAGAATCTTTAATTAGTTGAGTCTGCAGTGACTGACATTTTGGGTGCAGTTTGTTATTTGCAGTTAAATGGCACAGTCATGACACAAAGACTACAGGGCGAGATTTACAGATCACTGCACTGTAAGGGTTTCAGATCAATTACTGTAAACACAATGGTTTGAAGAGGCATATTTTATATGAGGTGGCGTCAAGTCTTTGGGTTATTTAAAGAGCCCCTATTATGGGTTTTTGAAAATGAGCTTGCATGCAGTGTGTAACACAGCTCTAAGTGAAGTGAAATGTCCAGCTGAGGCTTAAATCTGAAAGTGCACAGTGTTTAAAACTATTGATTCATCTATAAAAGAGTCGACTCATTGTTCTTCAAATGAATCGTTGTTATAACGAGTCTTTAGCCGTTTCGGCTTGACGTCAACGCGAGACACAAGCCCCGCCCACTAGCTGCGCGCACAAACCCCGGGAAAGTTGAAACCCCCCGGCCCCGCCCACAGACAGGAAGAGAAAGTGGAAGACGACAAGCACTGTATCGAATTCCGGTTAAATCATGCTCAGTGCTCTGAAGTGTGATGGGAAAGTTGTGCTCTTTTCTCTTCCTAAAGATAAAGCTGTAAGAGTCAGTGGTTGAGGCATTTTTGCAAAAATAAACCTCAGCATTATAGCCCAGCCTTGTGCTGTGTTCCCTCTGAGGAGTGCTTCTAAAATCTAAACTATTACAATGGGGGATTCGCCGGCTGTCGTTAAAGGAAGGAGCATGGGGAGCACCGGGACATTACCCGGTGGCCTGACGGCTGATCTGGCCAGCCACCGTGAATCTGGCCTGCACCCTCTATCCAACCTCTCCTTCTTCCTCCATTTCAATGTAAGTGTGATTAAAACTGTTGCCTCGTTGTTTTCTCTAGCTTGCAAATTATGAATTTAATTGTGTTTTGAAAACGTGCCACGTGTCGCTTTGTTTACGGATTAATATGCGTTTGTGAGCTCGTGTTCCTCTGCTGTTTGTCGTTACTATGGCCACCATGGGCTGTTCCTACACACGTGTGGCGGTCCTGTTTCATAATGGTTCATCTTTTGTCGCTGTGTGCATTAATACTGAATGTGTGTCACTGTTTTTACTTATGGCTAAGAACAGAGTAATATGCTGGGAGATTGGGGAGGTTGAGTTCGGGGGTGAGCTGTCTTAACTCCTGTGAAGCGTGTTTCAGGCGCTGCGATCGGATCCTATACCAATGTTGGCGACCCGGGGGTTTTACAGACCATACCAAAATGCTGAGGACCGGGGGGTGGTTTTCCGGGAGAAATAACAAATCGGGAGGGTGCCGTTAGATGGGTCTGAAATACGGGCTACTCCTGGGAAAAACGGGAGTGTTGGCAGGTATGCTCACGCATTCACTACACCATGATGGGCATTCTCTCGCGCTGAGCGCTGTCGACCAATCTGAACAGACTGGGTCAATGACTCATCGGTCCAATCAGCACAGATTAGCATCACGCTAATGAGTAGTTTGGGAACAAATGAATCGCTGAGCGATTTATATGGGAGTCGCTGAGATAATGAGGTAAAAATAAATGCAGATTATAAGACAATGAACGTGTTTTTTGACCTTGCATGCATATCAGCCTGTTGATGAAGACCCCCAAAACCAAAATATGACCTTTTTTAATGTATAATATGGGCTCTTTAAGTGTCATGATACAACTCACCAAGTTTTTTGCCCATTTTCCTACACACTTCAGAAAAACTGAATGGAGACAACAAACTATTTTCTTCATGATTCATGAAGAAGTGTAGTGTGTATTGTTATTATTATTCATTCATTAATTTTCTTTTCGACTTAGTCCCTTTATTAATCAGGGGTCGCCACAGCAGAATGATCTGCTAATTATCCAGCATATGTTTTGCACAGCCCTTCCAGCAGCAAGCCAGACTGGGAAACACCTATACGCTCTCGCATTCACACACATACTCTACGCCAGTTTAGCTTATTCAGTTCACCTATAGCGCACAATCGCCTCACAACAAGAAGGTTGCTGGTTCGAGCCTCCACTGGGTCAGTTGACATTTGTGTGTGGAGTTTGCATGTTCTCCCCTTGTTCCTGTGGGTTTCCTCCACAAGTCCTAAAACATCTACTTCAGTGTCTTAAAGTAATTCAAAAATTATTATTAAATGTTGCCTTAATTCACATGTTTTTATTACAACAGTTTTGCAAACATGTTTTATACCATTTCAAATATGTTTTTGTGCATGCTGTATAAGTGCACATACATTGTTTACCCGTAGTTTTTACATGGTCATAATACAGCAAGTAATACAACAAGCATTTAGTTTGGGCTAGCTTTTGCAGCTGGATGTTGCTTTACAGTGCTCTTTATGGGTGAACATTAGCCAGTGGGGGAGTGTCTTTTGTCTCTCCAGGTGTGAATTATTCATGACCAATGTCATTTCCACGCATACAGTATTTTAACCCAAAACAGACTTTGCAAAAAGTAAATCATTGTAATGTTTTCTTAGAATGAGAGAACAGAATAATTTTCACATAATTGTAAAAATTGTCAAATCTGCAGCAACTGCATGAAGCTATCATGTTAGTATGGGCCAAAATCTCTGAGGAATATTTCCAGTACCTTGTTGAATCTATGCTACAAAGAATTAAGGCAGTTCTGAAGGCAAAAGGGGGCCCAACCCAGTACTAGTGAGGTGTACCTAATAAAATGGCCGGGGAGTGAATGTGCCATAACATGAAAATAGGCTCATGGAGGGAACATTCAAAAACACATTCAGTTTCATTCATTCATTCATTTTCTTTTCGGCTTAGTCCCCTTATTAATCCGGGGTCGCCACAGCAGAATGAACTGCCAACTTATCCGGCATTTGTTTTACGCAGCGGATGCCCTTCCAGCCACAACCCATCTCTGGGAAACACATCCATACATACACATTCACACACATACATACACTATGGACAATTTAGCTTACCCAATTCACCTGTACCGCATGTCTTTGGACTGTGGGGGAAACCGGAGCACCCGAAGGGAAACCCACGCAACCACGGGGAGAACATGCAAACTCCACACAGAAATGCCAACTGGCCCAGCCGGGGATCGAACCAGCGACCTTCTTGCTGTGATGCGAACGTGCTAACCACTCGGCCACCGTGGCGCCCCACATTCAGTTTGTTACTTTAGAAAACTTCACTCTAAGCCTTATAGTCAACCCATTATCAAACGTATTTTAACTACATCCTTTTCAAAAAAAGTTTGAATGTGTTTGTATTTAGGATATAAACTGTTAAACATTTATGAAAATACCATCTAAGTTCATCAGCATTTGCATTGGTATGAATATATGACGACAAGTTAAAAGTGCTACAAATTATATTTATGGCTAATATTAAGAGGTCTGCGCTCTGTGGAGTTCCAGTACAAACTAACCACAGATATTATGGGGAAACCTCTGCATTTCAAATTGAAGCTATTGTTCTTTTATGTGCGTGTGCTTTCATTCTTGACAGCTGTGAGGTGACAGTGACAGCTAGAAAGGGGTCGGAAGATTCAGATTTCACCTTTTAATGCTTCTAGTCTCTCTCTCTTTCTCTCCCTCTCTCTGCCTCCACTGGCACTATTGTTAGACAGTGACGGTCAATGCCCCTTTGACCTTGCCTGACTTGGATCTGTGGAGAAAAGGGAAGATAACACCCAAGCATGATTGTATGTGTGTGTGGATGCATGCGTAATTTCAACCTTGACAGCAATGTCTGCCTTAGTTCTGTGCTGGCAGGGTTGATCTCCCAGGAGCCTCTAGGGCTGCTACAGGGCGGGAGAGAAGCAAACCTTTAAAATGACTGACGGCTGTCATCCTGTACTGGATCAACCATGTTCCCCCTTCCATATTGAATTTCAGCAGAAAGCATCATCCACCTGCTTATAAACTCTCCTGGTTACATGTTTTAAAACTGTTGATTGAGTTATATACAGTACAACTGCAATTATGATACATTTATTCATTTTTCCATAAGCAACTATATCAAGCAAACATTTGACAACTGTCAACATATAATATGTGTTAAAAAATAACCAAACAAATATGTTTACAATCAAAGTGTCCTTATAAAATTAAAAAATATCAAATGAGCTGCCTCTTCCAGGGTGTTTGTCAATATCAAGAGTGCAGAGAAGGCACTTGTCGTGAACAAATTTGGAAGACAATGAGATCATGGAACGCATCCTGTGAGTAGTGAGATGCTGTGATCTTCCCGATGGTCATATGACCTTCACTTTTTAAAGCAAAATAAACATTTCAATGTAACGTTTTTTATTTTCAATTTCTCTCTCTCGACACAACAAACAACACAATTCTTAAGATTTCATTGGGACAACTTATTTATTTTTTTACGTTCAATCCACATACATTTGTTAAGAGTGTCAAGTTGACTTAATCGATTTGTGTTGGGACAACATGAATAAATTGTGTGGAACCCTGCATTTTTTACTGTGTAAATAGTAGCATTTTTCCAGTTTGGAACTTTAGAAATTATATTTATTGCAGTAAATAACTAAACTGAACAATTATTCAAGACGGATTTTGAAACAACTCAGATCGCTCAGACCACTTCAGAAGGTGGTTTCCAGAAAAAACTGGAAAGTTCTAAACGCTTCTGTATTTTGAAATTGTATTTGTCAATTTTACTCCTCTAAACAAAAATAAAATAAACATTAATGGAATTAAATTGTTCAATTAATAGCTGATGTCAGTATTCACAACAGAAATGCAGAAAGCATATGTAGCCTACATATCTGTGAAAAGAGATGATGAATAATAATAGAAAAATATAGTGCTGTGCTAATTCACAAAGCCACATTGTTTGTTTTTGTGAGAGTATGTTATACACAAATTCATTAAAACCCTTCTGAATGATGTCTTGGACGTATCTGTATGACAAAAATAGATGTTTCATTTATCCTGTAATGAAAGTAATCACAAAGTCATCTTTGTGAGCTTCTAATGATGTTTTTCAGCCTGCATATAAAATAATTTGAATATCAGCTAAGATATATAGTTTATGTTTCTATAAGTAACAACATTCATTGAATAAAATGAGGTGTATCTGACGGTTTAGTCGACTAAACAAATTTGCATATAATGCGGGATTTAAAAAAATGAAATCATATCTGTTTAGCAGAGATGTATTCATGTGGTCAAATGTAAATGGATCCGTTTTCAGAAATCAAATAGATATCCAATTATAAATAAAAAACACATAGAGTGACCAGGTGTAAACAGACCCTGAGATTGAATTGACCTGGATTTAAGTTGGTTCGACTGAACAATTTTATTTAAAAATGTAGCCAATATGTAGCTAAGTTACTTTTGCCATGTACTGTAGCTTTTAGCTTAGCTTGCTACATTTCGCAGCATTACTGCAACCTATGTTTAGCCAAGAACAAAAACATCCTTTTTTGTTCTGCAATATTTATTCATTCATTCATTTTTTTTTTTTTTTTGGCTTCGTCCCTCCACCAATCCGGGGTCGCCACAGTGGAATGAACCGCCAACTCATCCAGCAAATGTTTTACCCAGCAGATGCCCTTCTAGCTGCAACCCATCTCTGGGAAACATCCATACACACTCATTCACACACATACACTACAAACAATTTAGCCTACCCAATTTACATATACTACATGTCTTTGGACTTGTGGGGGAAACATGCAAACTCCACACAGAACACTGACCCAGCCATCCGAGGCTCGAACCAGCGACCTTCTTGCTGTGAGGTGATCGTGCTACCCACTACGCCACCGTGGCGCCATTCTGCAATATTCTTTCCTAAATATTATAACTCCTTTCATTTTGAAATTGACTTTGAAATTGATAGCTGAAGAGCTTTCCAATACCAAATAAATTGTTATTTGTAAAACATTTACATTGTACGAAAGTACACATGGAAATTTCAGGTGTAAAAAGGGTGTCGGAAATGTTAGGGTTTGTTTTCTTATTTAAGTCATATTATTTTGTAAGTTCCATAATATATAATACTAATAATTTAATAATATATCATAATATAATGGCAAGGTGGCTTCACTTTTTGTCATGTCATGAGCAATCCAGTTCTCTAAAATAGTGTTTTACACCCAAATTTGACACTAAAATCCCTCTGATAGACTCGACAGAATGTGTAATTAATACAGAGTGTGCTGCAAATTGCTTGGTAACAGGCTTCAAACTTTTTTCCAATGCATCAGTCAAATTAAAGTAATTATCAGTTTTGAAAGCCTGCCATTTACCCAGAGGGATTACAGATAATGCAGAAGAACCAACACAGACCCCTGAGTGTTGTTTCTGATTACCATATTGCACTGAATGCCCCTCTGCGCCATAGAAAACAAACAGAAAATGTCTCACACACACAATCAAAACCTCAAGTTTGCAAGTGACAGTGATTTTGACAGACTCATTATGGGCTGTCATACACATTTGATCTGTTTTATTCTGTGCACGTCCACATGTGCACTTTCTTGACGTGCCTTTTCTTCAGTGTCCTTTTAGTTTGATTCTGAACTCTAATTTAATTGTCCTTCTCATTTTGCTTGGCTGTTTGTTGGCACTATAAACAATGTTTTTATCCTTGAGCACCATTTTAAAGAAATATTCAGGGTTTTGTGCTTTGTGTTACTGTTAACTCCTGACTGAGTGAGTTTATAAACATGTATTGGCAGCAATTTTTTGTTGAATTTAGGGGATAGGATTCATCATCCTTGAGCTCACAAAATTGTAATATCTCTGGTTGCCCAGGCAGCCACTCTTAAGATTTTGGTACCTCAAAAAAAATTCAAGTAGCCAGAAAGGAAAGGCATTATTTAATAAATAAAAATAAATACTTACAATTACTAAATAAAAAAGTTATATCCGCTACATATATTTTCATTCATTCATTCATTCATTCATTCAGTTATTCATTCATTTTCATCCGCTTTTTTTGGGGCCAGGTCATGGGGGCAGAAGTCTCAAGAGAAAACCCCTAAGACCTCCCTCTCCCCAGACACTTCCTCCAGCTCCTCCGGGGGGATCCCGTGACGTTCCCAGGCCAGCCGACAGACATAGTCCCTAGAGCGTTTCCTGGGTTTTCCCCGAGGCCTCCTCTCGGTGGGACATGCCTGAAACACCTCCCTGGGTAGGCGTCCAGGAGGCATCCGAAACAAATGCCGAGCCACCTCAGCTGACTTCTCTCGATGTGCAGCTGCTCTACTCCGAGCTCCTCTCGGGTGACAGAGCTCCTCACCCTATAAGGGTGTGCCCTGCCACCGTGCGAAGAAAACTCATTTCGGCCGATTGTATTCGAGATCTTGCACTTTTGGTCATGACCCCAATCTCATGACCATAGGTGACAGTGGGAATGTAGATTGACCGGTAAATTGAGAGCTTTTCCTTTTAGCTCAGCTCCTTCTTTATCTCAATGGACCGGTACATCGACCGCATTACTGCTGCCGGTAGCGTCAACATATATATATTGATTTTTTTTATTGATTTTTTTTTTTCACGTTTTTAAATAACCAAAACAATGTGGTGCTTACATGATTTTACAGTGTTAGTGTGCAGTCTCTGAGTGAGTGACGAGTGTTTGTGCGCTTTAGTGCTGCACATTTCAGTCAAGAAAAGGCAAGCCAAACTTGGGTGTCAATTGTTATTGTAGCTTTTCTCCTTCCTTTTTAACAGGTAGATTCATTACAACCGTGTCAGCACAGCTGGAACATCATGTCCCATTGCCTACAATGCAAAAAGTTTGAAATTAGAGATTCACTAATCGCAATTTCCTTGGTGATTTTGTAGGTGTGTTAACCTGCCAATTCAGATTTTTGCAGAATCCGATGATTAAAAACCATAATTGTAAAAATGACTAATAATAATAATAATAATAGTAGTAGTAAGTCATAATAAAAAGTCAACATTAGTTTCCCACAAACTGCTTTAAAAACACTGAAAAAAACATAATTTTCCACTTTTCTCGTTTCACAATATCCAATGTTAAGCATATACTGTATTTGCAATCATTAAATAAAATATAACAGTATTATATATGTATAGCTTTGTATTATTGTTTTATACTGTGTATACTTATTTTCTAATTTTATTTGATCTTGATGAACTTCAACGTGACTGATGTTATCTCTCTCTAAACACAATTGAAATGAAAGAAAAACGTTTAGCTGACCGCATTATTCATTAATAGGGCCAGACAGAATTTTTTTTGCAATTTCTGCTGAGTATTTTGTTAAAAATCTGCGGATTTATGCGGAATGATTTTAGGAGTATCATAACTAAAAACTTAATATGTGAAATAAATGTAATACCTTTTTAACTTGTATTTAATGTTTATTATGCAAATCCAATTAGATCCACTTTATTTGGTAAACAAAGCAAATCTCTCATATAAAATCTCTACTAAAAGACAGAAAATATTACTTTGCAAACTGTATTGTAAATAAATCATATGAATATTTTCATATTAGTCAATAATATTACTGAAATTAATTTAAAAACTGAATAAATATACATGTACACACATTTACACCAGTAAATATACAGAATCAATGATGGGCTAAAATCTGCAGAATTCTGCGGGCGCAGATTCCATGTGGCCCTAGTCATTAATAAGCAGAGATGTCTCGAGTGCTGTGAAACAAGCTGTGTTGATCAGTAGATGTGAGAAGAGGTGCAGCTCTGTTTAGTACCTGTGCAGGTGAGGAGCGCCTGTCCAAACGTCTTGAGACTGTTCCCACATCGTCAGAAAAGTACCACCTAATGTTACTTTGAGTCTGAATTGTTCATTTAGGCAGAGGTCATGTCACAGTTATGATTGAGCCAAACGTAGTGGTCGTGGCTACAAATTGCCAATATAGAGCCACTTTCACAGACTGTGAAAAAGTTCAGCGCTGATGACGTTATACAGTATGCGCCTGTGAGTGTAATTACTGGCATCTCTATGGCAACGATGTGTGTGCCGCTACGAACAGACTGGACCAGATGACTGGCCGTTTACCATTCAGACCGGTCATTTGAAAAATTGTCTGATTCTGGTCCTCGTTCAGTCACTCTCTAATTGAAATATATTTTTCCACCCAATAAGATAGATTACCCCAAGGAGATAGATTTTGCTAGCCTGACTGGAAAACACAATAGCCCGTGGGATATTGGGATAGCAGTTTTGCGAGCTCTGCATTCATGTATAAACAAATCACAGAAAATACGGGGGAATCTCATCGTTGCATTACAAATAAAAGCTAACACCAGGATGTTTTCAAACTTTTTGTCTTTGGGTGTGTTAACACTGGCTTTCAGTTATTTAAAACTTTTTAGTCATGAACAATTTCAATTATAGTTTCACCATGTTTGTTAGAAACATTATTCCAGCAAAATATGTAGACCCAGGAATGTGCCATATTAATCTTAAGCTGTTGTTTTTAGTTTAGTTGAAACTTTTCAAGTTCATGCAGTTCAAATGCTGCTGCCATGTAATGTTAAATGAATGTATAGGCATATTTATATTTTCACTCTGATAGGAAATATTCAGAAACATTTTGACAAAAGAAGTCAAACTTTTCCATGGCACTGCACAGAATGTGGATGTGTCTATACGCAAAAGGATTACAAGCGCTAAGTCCTCTTTTTTTTGAGTCACTCTAGACTAGATCAAGATATCATACCTCATTAAATGATTATTCCTGAGATCTGGATGCTGAGCTTTTCCATCATCGTGTTTGTTCAAGTCTCATATCAGTCTCTGCCGAGAGAGTTTGATTTAATCATTCACTCTTATCATGGATTTACACTGAGGAAGAGTGCTAACATCGTACAGTAGGCTTACCTTATTCAAAGCACACACATCTATAATAGAACACAACCGGTTCCCCTTTGGATGAAGCCATTTAAACAAAAACATCATATCTGCTATCATGCAATCCGCTAACAGTCTAAACAACTAGCCATATTAATCAAACACTCATGTCCTTTTTTTAATTGGTTATAAATACTTATGTGTGTGTTTTGTTTGTTTGTATGACAGGTGATTCAGCGGAGGGAAGATGGGTCTGTGAACTTCTTCAGGGAGTGGGACTCCTATAGGGAAGGATTTGGCAAAATCACTGGAGAATACTGGCTTGGTGAGTTGAGTGTTTGTTTATGTGACGGATGAAGCCTGTGAGCATAAACTGTGATTTTTAAAATTATCAGTGTAAAAAGCTGCCAACACCTGTACACACTCTTAACTGCAGACACCCAAACAATTGCATATTTTTCTGTGTGTATCACACCACTAAACGCTTGGTTTTTAATTTTATACCTGCTACTTTTTGTCCAACTGTCGGCCCATTTATAAGCCAGTTTATGCTTGATAGAAACCTGATTATAAAAAGACAGGTGTAAATGCCCTTCACAATCAGTCATTTCAAATGCAAAAGGACATGTGTAAATGCATCTGGATGTTTAAGAGAAGTGTTCACATTTTACTTCCCCCAATAAAACGTTAAAGGTGTTAGAACAAGATGCCAGCTTCCAATAGTCAGATACCTCAGTGCTACTGCATAACACATCTCCATAGATGTGTTGATATATGTTTTCCATAGCTGCTGCAGTTGACATTATTTGGATGATCTTCTTTAGACATTCTCTTGGCTACAAGTTTGCAACTTAATTTCAATCAGCAGGCATTGGAATATTACACTTAGAGTGCATTCACACCTGCCTTATTTAGCTCGGTTGAATCGCACTAGAGTTTGTTTGCCCTCTTGGTGCGGTTCGTTTGGGCAGGTGTGAATATAGCAGTCGTATTTGAGTGCACACCAAAAGCTAACCAAAATGTGTACCGAGACCTACTTGAAGCGGTGGTCTTGATACATTTTCAAACGAATCCTGGAGAGGTTAGTTTGGGGTGAGAACATGATCTGAACTAAAACAGACCCAACCGCAAAAAGTACTGCACCTTTTTGGACTAATCTAGCTGCTGTAGTCTGATGCACTGTCCCATGTTATGGGGTTTGGTAGAAAAATATTTGTTGACAGCGCTTTGCCAACATTTTTAAGCAAGGAGAGAGAGAGAGAGGGGAAAAAACATTACCCGATGGATTGTTGGTAATATTTCCAGAAGATGACCATGTCACAGTTAGGGCTGAATTAATTCACCCCTCCTCCTAACGCCTTCGCCGATAGAAATGCATTAAAACATTGTATTCCAGCCGCAGCTGCGCTTCATTCTCAAAATGTATAGTTTGTCTAAAGTGATGTATACAAACTATAATGCATACTATGACCAGGGATACCATCAGCCAGTGCACCGACATTTTGTGTCTGCCGTTTTTTTTACTTACATGTTAATTCTGACCAATTGAAAAGCAGTTTAGGAAATATGTTCAATAACGTCTGGTCAATGAGTGATGTGGATTTTGTCACATGACTGCATTTTGGTTCTTTTCAACTGGTTCGGACCAAAGAAATCAGTGTGGTGTGAAAAGGACCCAAACCGGCAGAAAAATGCTACAATGTATAATTTGTTGCCCTTGGTTCAGACCAAATAAACCAAACCACAGATGTGAAGCACTTTTAATAACTGCTTAATATCTCTAATAATTCTATGATGGTCTCCAAATAGACATTCTACTAACTTTAGGTCTGCTTACATGTCAACTTATTCTTTAACCCTGACATTGACAGTCTGTTAATAATTTACAAATGCACTTGAAAGTCTTCCAACTCAGTAGAATATTCACATACATGCACATAATTACTGACATCTAATATGACAAAGTAATAGAGCAAATGTAACAGAATGTCTGAAAGGGACTTTCAAAACAATATGACTGAATTAATTGTGTTTTTCTTCTGAATTTCAAACTGCAGTTCTGTGTGCTGACTAATTTCATATTTCCAATTTAATTTCTGAATGGTTCGCCTTGCAGTCCAATCAAACCTGCAGTGAATCACACAGTCAGCCGTACACATCGCATGAGCCAGACCTGTCAGATTTCATTGTGTTGCAATGCCTGGCTGATTGTGCATTGTCCCTCACTCAAATGTATTTGTTGGTCCAACAGAGGAACCAAAAGCTTTGAATTAGAGTACAAACATCTACCTCCACATCATCAGTGGATAAACAGTGTCTTCTCCTTCTCTTCTTTTCTTCTACTGCATGTAGCGAGCTGGAATCAAATCAACAAGAAAGGCCAAATTGCTGTGTTTACCATTTTTGCAAGCCAAAATGGCTTTTGACAGCCAAAGCTCTATAATCAAGCTCTTAACCTGCAGAGAGGTTTAAACTAAAATCATTATTGTGTTTGTTGGTCTGCGTGAGAGTTTTTGTTCCTCTGTGTGCGTAATGAGAAGAGCAGCAGTGACTGGCTTGTTGTTCTCTGCTAAAATACAGAGAGAAAGAGAGAGAGAGATGTACAGGGAATTTAAAAGATTCTAGCACACACATATACTGTATGTGGGGTCATAAATTGGTGCAGTGGATGCAAGATGACAGATGGATGTGGCATCATTTGGGCCTTTGGGAAAGGGATGAAGATACAGTTGTTTCTAATGTTGCCACATCTCCTCTACTGGTGTGGCCAAGTGAGGCACTTGTGCTCCAGGGCATACTTATACATGGAAATAGATTCTCATTGTCTTTTCCATGTTAAGTAGATTAACATCAAAGAGACATACAGTTTGGTTTAGTCAAGTGTGAACTTGAAGACCCTATTTCTGTGCATGCAGTCTTTGTTTGCGGTGTTGCATTAGGGCGGTAGTGCTTTCTATAATGGCCTGCTCTGCTTAATCCCCACAGGCTGAGACAGGGACCAGAGTACCAGGCCGTGTCTATAGTGTCTGTGTAAAGCTGCTCTGTCTGTTTTTCACACACATGGACAGTGTTTACCCTGGAGAATTAGATAAAGCTTACATCATGTTCATTTTAACCAGTCAAATTCCCTCATGAGTCAATTTTTCTTTTTTACCCTTGACCCTCAGTGTCATCAAACACTTCCCCTGAGAGCTCAAGGGAGTTATGGTGATGGCAGAGGCTGCCCTTGTTGGGTGAAACGGGGCTGGCTTTGTGATATACAGTGGTGGAGTTTTGAAAAATAGAGCTTACCCTCCCATTTCACTCTAGAACTGCAGTCTGTGCCAATATTGAAAACTGCTTGTGCTCAAAAGTACAGTTCTACCGATATTTTAGAAGCTGACTTAAATTGATGTATTGATTTTTCTTCTTTTTGTTTTGCAGCATACACTTTTTTGGGGTTGGAGTTAAATTTGTTTTGTTGCTTTGGAGTACTTTCATTGTACTGATTTTTCGGAAAGATTCCAAGAATGACTTGACAAGCAGTTTTCTTAAAGAGGTGGCCCACAGTGTATTTTTAGGGATTTGTTGTGTTTATAAGATGCAAAGGAATGTGTGTTCATGCTTCATTTAAAAAGTCACGTTATGGTTTCATATATCTTTGATTATATACAGCTACTCAGCTAACAAGAAAACAACTGTTATTTTCCTAGTTCCTCTGAAAGGCCAGCCCTCAAGAGGCTCTGATTGGTCTTCTAACATAATGTGCTGTGATT
>CAIGQQ010033541.1:8346741-8366080 GCA_903798035.1 Danio albolineatus | reverse complement strand
AATTCATTTCCTTAACACCTTTGATTTTTAGAACAAGGGCTTTCACTGTCTGGATGTATGAGTGTATTTTAATATTTAATGTGTTTACAGTATGGTCTATGTTTAAGCTTTTTTGGGCGAGAACAGCTGGATTAGGGTAATTTAAGAAATTACATTCTATATTATACATTATAAAACATGTATGCTTAAATGCAATGAATGTCTTTGATAATATCAAATATAATGCATAAAAATAAAAGTACTTTATACGTTGTTTGTGCAAATGATGTCTACTGACATTGTGGCTTTGATTTGGTTTTGTGAAGTTCAAGAAGGACACTATGATTTCTTAGTAGTTAGAATAACCAATACCAAACAGACATAATTTTACATTTATGCTTTTCATCTTTGAAGATTTTGTATGGAAAAAATGGATAAAGAACAGCATATATTATATACCTCATTCATCAATTACATGAGTAAGTAACTTGGATGATTCTCTGCTCAGATATGGAGGAAAAACATCATGGTAATTTGTGCTTTAGTTTGTAATAATCAAAGAAGAAGCATTCACCTGATAAAGCCGTCCAACGGCACACTCTGACTCGCATTCACTTTCGCTAGTTAATTGAGCAATCAGTATGATAATTCAAGACAAAATGCTGCTTAGTTCTTACGTCTGAAATGTCTTCACAATAATGTTTAATTGAAAACTCAGGCACACCTGAGTGCAATGTGCACAGACTCGCCTGTTTGGCCGCTTCTTTGGTGGAAAAGCAAGGAGGGCGTAAAATACTCCCGATGTTTAATTATTCCAAACAAGCCTCTGGGAAAATCTCAAGGGTTTTCATTAAGCTTGAATTAAAGTTATGTAAATTCCAAGTGAAAGTAGCAGGTTTCTTATCCTTTTCAAAAATAAATCTTTTATTTATTTATTTTTCGAATGATGCAGAAAGAGTCTTGGTTTTGAATGCACTTCTGTTTCTCATTCTTTTTTTATTTTTCATTCATTGCACCTATTTTATAAAAATTTTGTCTGTTTTCTTATATGTGTGCAGTCGAAGTGTGTTGTGGGAGGGTGTCCTACTGTACATGTCAAATTAATTTAGATAATTCAACTAAGTGTTGATATGTGAGGACAATGCTGCAATACTTTCACTGTCTAGTGCTCATGGGGGTGGATGTAATATAAAAACAACAAAATATGAAAAGAGCGAGTCTCCCCTAAGACCTGGTTGTTTTCCAGGAAGACCTAATGCATAGTAGCCGTGAATAAATTTTGAAAGTGTGCATTTGCTTTGCATAATAATAGATGCTTCAGCATTTCAGCGTTTTTTAATTTTTTTAATGAAAGCCACAGATAGTGTAAACAGATGGGGAAAATAATTTGTAAATTTTTGTGATCAGTTTTCAGATATGTAAGAAAAATAACTTTTACTTTCTGAGACTATGATTTTTTCCTTTTACTTCCTGTGACTTCATGTTTATGCTGTTTGCATGTTCCAATCTAATCCCAGAGATTATGTACATGTGGACTGATGTATGGACCAACATCTAACATGTAGGCAATTAAGGATGCATAGAAAGGTCCTGTCCTCAGTCGCTGATGATTGTCTCACACAGTTCAGGGAACACAAATGTCAGTTATCAGCTACTGCCCTAAAAAGCTGATCAGAAAAGAATTGGAACGAGAGATTGGAATCTGAATTTCGGAAGAGATTTGGCAGAATAGCTTAGAGGATATTGATAAACAATCAATCAACACTAGATTATGCCTCATCCAGTTCAAGGTCATACATAGACTACACTTCTCCAAAAAGAAATTGCATATTATTTTCCCCAATATATCTCCTATTTGTGATGAGTCCAAATCAGAAGAAGCCGATTTATCTCATAGTTTTATACTCTGTAATAAAATACAAGGATTTGGGGATTAGGTTTTTAAGGGTTTACAGATGTTCTTGATCTACACGTAGATACTGAGCCCAGTGCTTATTATATTAGGACATTCTGATTATACATATTCATTGAGCAGTGCACAACAGAAATGTCTTACATGTTGTTAGAACAGCCAAAAAGCTGTTGTTATACTGGAAAAATGTTTATCCTCCAACTGCTAAACTATTGCTTGAAGAATTGATATCTGCTCTGCACTTGAAACAAACCAGATATCTTTTAAACGGCAACAGGACAATTTCACAAGATTTGGAGCCCTTTCTTCTGTCACTTCACAGAGAATTCTTTTCCCCAAAGCAATGTATTGTAACTAAAAAGTGGTTTTGATTATCATTGTATTGTATACTTACAGGTTGGGGTGTTTGCTTTTGTTTTGTTTTTGTTTTTTTTGTTGTTGTTTGTTTTTGTAAGTTTGTGGATATCTGAAATGAATGAATCCTGAAATTTGTAATTATTGTAAGTCTTTTCAATGACCAAATAAACTTATTTGTATGGCCACACGAAATCTGCAAGCACAGAATTCCACAGATTTCCGCAGATTTTTAGCCCGTCATTGATTCTGTTTATTTAATTGTGTAAATGTGTGTAAATGTATATTTATTCAGTTTTTAAGTTAATTTCAGTAATAATTTTGACTAATATGAAAATATTCAAATTATTTATTTATTTTTAATTTATTTATTTATTATTAAGTAACATTTTCTGTCTTTTATTAAATATGTTATGAGAGACTTGCTTTGTTTACCAAATAAAGTTGATCTAATTGGATTTACATTGTAAACATTAAATAAACGTTAAAAAGGTATAACTTTTTGTTTCATATATTAAGTTTTTAGTTATGATACTCCCAAAATCATTTCGCATAAATCCCCAGATTTAACAAAAATCTGCACAGAAATAGCAAAAAATGTCCGCAGATTCCGTCTGGCCCTGCTTATTTGACAAAAAAAAGGATCCATAGAAAAGTATGGAAATACGTTTTTGACTGTTAATGAACCCTGAAGCTACCTACATTTTAAAGAAAACTATCAGGATTCTTTTCCTTTTTTCAAAATAAACATTCTACTTTGAATGAGGCAGAAAGGGACTCAGTCTTGTATGCACTGGATGTAGACAACGATTCAAATTAACTTTTCATAAATGAGACTTTTGTCCTAATTGTTATTTGCAATATAAATTTTGTGCAGAAATTGATAGTAAATAGAATTGACTGACATACTGTATGACACAATGTGAATATGAAATTTTGAAGTGGAAAAAATGACTTCAAAGAACTTTTCTTTATAGCTTAAAAAGAAGCATTTCATAATGTAGTAAAGGTACGATTAAATTAAGATACTGTAAAATATACTTTATTGTTGATTCTGCATTCATTTGGGGAATCAAAATATAAATAGATTTAAGCTGATGATTAATTATAGAAACCTGCGCAGTTAATTACTTTGAGTATTTTGCTTAGTGAAGTTTCATAAACTAATTTCGAGAGGAGCACGTTATATGATTAGCACTCCTAGCTGATCATCTGTAATCAGCAATAATCCAATCAGAGAGATCCAAGCTTACTATAAACAGACCATTTTTTCCCTACTGCTCTACCTTTGTTTTGGAAGAATCCCCCCTTCCACCCCATCTCCTCCTTTTTTTCCCCTCTTTTTCTAAGGGGGAGCTTTCGAGACCTATCTATTCTCGGTTCCCCTTATATGTTTATTGACTGGGCGGGAGCCTTGGGCTCAAATATCTCCGAGCTCAGGGTTCTCTCCCAGGACAGCACGCTATAAACACTAAGCATATCTGCTATAAACGCTAAGCATATCTAAGGGTGAACTCTTGAAATTCACGTTTATACAGTCCTAATTTACATGTTACTTTCAGAATCCAGTTACACTTTATATAAATGAACATAATAATTGAAATTATTTCTCTCTCTCTCTCTCTCTTTCTCTCTCTCTCATCAGGGTTGAAACAGATCCATGCTCTCTCTATCCAAGGAAATTATGAACTGCGCATTGATCTGGAAGACTTTGAGAACAGCACAGCTTTTGCACAGTACGGCGTGTTTGGAGTTGGACTGTTCTCTGTTGATCCTGAGGATGACGGTTACCCCCTCACCATCGCTGATTATACCGGCACTGCAGGTACACACATGCATATTTACATAATAAATACATAAAGCTAAAGACTGAGGGTCAACATCCTAAAAATCCTGAAATTAGTATGCCTTGTTTAAATCACATGCTTAATATTCAAGTAACTTTGAACGACCCGCTATGCAAATCAGTCAGGAAGATAAAATCTCTGTCAACAGTATTAAATGCTTATTCATTCAGATAATTGGTCCATTTCGGTGCTTGATGGCATAGACAGAATATTCATGGCACTTAAGACACTGTAAACACTGCACAGCTCCAAAGAACACACAAATTGTATCACGCTTCCTCTGCAAATGAACACACAAACAAACACTAATGCTAAATACCAGTACAGATTCCCAAAATTCAGTTTCATAAATCAGACTACACCGCTCCCTTTGGAATGAATGATTTCAAAGTGTGCAATAATGAGCAATCCTTTGAAAGGATGATGGCATAAGAATAACACTCCTAAGAATCATTTGTAAATCAGACCACACTGGTCACGTTGCGTATTGCGTTTTGCATGTAGTCTGCAAGGAAAACTCAATAGATGCATTATTTTTCCTTGTTATTTTGTGGTGTTTCATACTGCTTAATATACCCAAGACCCCTAGCACATTCAAATCTAATAATTTTATGCAGCTTTTGAATAAAAATGGTACTATTTTACATTTAATTGTAGCAGCCTTCAGAAATGTGAACTCACACAGACAGGCAAAGGTGGGTAGTAAAAAAAAACTCAATTTACTTTGTTACATCTATTTGACAAACTTTTAGGGTAAGTGTGTACTTTAAAGAGTAGATTTAAAGGTTGGCACTTTTACTTTATTTACTGTGTTAATTGTGCGAAGACCCTACTGTGCAGTGTTTCATTTACATCAAGTGGTCTTTATTTTGTTTACTCCATATCCTTATATATATGCACAAAAGTAACTAGAAACATGCTTTACTCTTTCTCCTCCACAGATAAAAGGATTATTACTATTACAGTACTTGCACTTTTGTACACATGTGAAGTTTTAGGTTTTCAATCCACCACTGCATTCAGGAGATGAGATGTCTCCCAGTCAGTTATCACCACTGACTAAGACAAATGTCAAGAACACAGACACAATTTGAAAGCCCCTCAGAGTCCTGCAAGAAAGAAGTGAACACGAAATAAGCAGAGATAGAACGAGGATTGTGAGTTTGAACTTGAGGGCAGGAGCTGAGGAAAATACAGCATGGAGGGAGCTTAAAAGAGAGGGGTGAGAGATGTCCTGACGGTACAGCAGGTATATCCGGCCCTGAATTGGATCATGTCTGTAGCGCTGGTGTCAGGTGAGCAGGTGGTCTCTGCTGGGCAGCGTCTTCATGCCCTTGAGCTGCTGGCTTTCTTGTTTTCTGCCTGACAGGTCTCCCCTAATCACAGCGCTGAGAGTATTATTGTGATCATTTGCATTGAATTTTGACAGGCAGTTGTGCTCTGGTCCAGTCTGGTGGGCCCTAATACGTCTCAAAACACAAACAGTGTCAAGGTGACTTCTTATTCATGCTGGCGTGTGAGCACAAAGAAGTCCATGTATGTTTGTGGACTTAGGATATGTTTTGGGCAGGTTGCATGTTTGTGCAGTGTTTTTTAGACAGTCACACATGGTATTAACACATGAAGCTTTTCTGAGATGATAATATTCTCTTGACGAAAAGTGATCCCCAAGAGTATGTGAGCGAATAGGAGAGTCTGCAAGGACATGTCTGTGGTATAACACTCTTAATGCAGAAGTGTCAACGGCAGCAATACAAGTATTTTCTGTGGGCTCCATGCGACCCTAGTGTGACTAATGGCTTATTCCCATCGCTGCGGACTAAATCTGTCAAGCTTGAATGACGCGTGCTTCCAGGTGGAAATTGAGCTCCGGTCTGGGATCAGTTTCTTGCTGTATTGTCTTTGACGTTATTGAGTAAAACTGACTGCGGATCAGAAAGCTGGAAATCTTCAAGGTCACGAGCTGTTCAAGAATAGGAATGGGGTTTAACGCTTTCATTCTGGAAATGTTATCCTCTTCTGCGTATCATCTGTTGTATTTTAGGCTGGATAAAAGGTTAAATACAAACTGGTTCTGAGGGAATCCCGGTGAGGTTTAGAAATACCACCTGACATTTACCTCTATTGTACTCATCCTGGTACACTTTCTTTTTCCTGCTGTCTCTCTCCATCTCCATGGAACACTGCATTCCAGCTTTTGTTTGGAATGTAGTCTGTGTCCGTGTTAAGCTGACACGAACAGTTTACAGGGCAGCAGACACATCACCACCCTGCCCTTCTGCCAAAAAATTCAGCAAAGTGGACAGCAGGCCCGACGGCTTTCCAAATTCTACTTTCTGCCACGGAAATGGGAAGGTTTATTTCTGTTGCTCAACAGCACCAAATGCCTGTTGCCATCAGATAAGACTGATACTACAAGAGGGAAGGGGACGTTGAAGACGACTTGTCATTGACCCACAGGTTGACTCTTTTTATGTTCTTGCCACACTTTAGGTCTGAAAGACATCACTCATTCCTGACTGCCCAAAACAAGTGCATATAAGTTTTATACTTTGTAAATAGTTTGGAAAGCAAATGCTGTGTAATGCTGCTGTGTTCTCAGGGTTTTTCGAAAATATATTGTAAAAGGAAATTAAATGAAAAGTATAAAAACGCAATTAAGCGGAGATACTGTTCCATTATTTTCTTTTTAGTACTGAAAATTTGTTAGTACTGAACATTATGTTATGCTCCTTCTGTGCAGCATATTTAATTTCAGTAATATTTTGGCAGACTATCCTCAACATTGTTACCTTATTTTTCTGTTCTGTCTAAAAGTCATCATATGCACTAGTGAAGTGGTTGTCAATTGGTTTATCCCTGTGACCTACATAATCCCATGGCCTTAACCCATTTTTTTTCCAGTGGGTAAATAAAGTATTTAACACGTCTGGTAAATATATTTCTAATGGAGCTGTTGAACCAGATTTAATAAAAACAAAACAATGTAAGCGTACAAATAAAACATATGATAATTCGATTATGGAATGGCACAAGGAGAAAGCACTAACTACTGAAATGTATTTAATACTTTGTATAAAAGATAATAATGACAGCTTCAAGATACCTTTTGCATGGAGCATGGAGTTACATGCATTACTCAGGTGTTTTTTGTTTTTTTGTTGTTGCTTTTTTTAAACTCTGATCTTTAGTTCTAATTTTCTATTGGATTTAGTTCAGGTGATTGTGTAGGCCATTCTAGAACTTTTATCTTCTTTTTTGAAACCAGTTGAGAGTTCTTGGCTGTGTTTGTGGTCATTGTCTTGCTGAAATGTTTATGTACAGTACACTGACGAGGGTTCAGAGCTGCTTTCTAATTAATAAAAGATTTCAGCTGCTGTCTGGCTTTCTATGCTTTTTCACACCTCCCGTTCTTCATGTGTTTAATACTCAGATGTATTATAATAAGTAATTCTTAGGAAGGATGCATTCGGTTGGCCAAGCACAGACATTTGTAATGTTACAGTATATTTATATTGAATACTTTTTATAATAATTTCTAATGTGACTTGAATTGACTCAAGTACATTGACATTTAAAAAAGGCTGGCAATTTGTTTATTGCAAAGTCTTTGCCAAATAAGCTTACTATTTACAAAAAAATTTTACTTGATTCATGAAAATATATGTTTCATAAAATGAATGACTGAGTGAACTGTTTGTCCACTTCTGATATCAATAGCAAATCACAGCACTTGTTAAGCTCTAATTGTTCAGATTGAGTTTGTTTCATTCAACCAAACTATCTATGAACACTTTTAGAAAAAAGTACTTCACACATTTGTTCAGCTAATTATGGAGTAGCATCTATTCTTGTGTTTATGTGTGAGTTACTGAAAAAAAAAGATTATTAAAATGTCACTGATGAGGAGTGTCTCAACCTAGAGTGAGTTTTCCTACTTTAAAGTCTTGCAAAAAGGTGATGTTTTGAAGAATTGCTGTGTGACAGAGAGAGACAGAAACAAAGCATGGGAGAGACTGTAACTCCATATGCACAAATCACACAGAAATGGGATAAAATGCTGAAAATGCTTTCATCTGGGCCACAGAGATGAGACGAATTTTCCTGCGTATGCTAACTTGTCTTGTGTTCCAGGGCATCTGGAGTCGTTAGTGTGAAATGGCTTTCAGTGATGAGTTTCACAACGTTATTTCTAGAATAACACAAGTCAGCTTTGTTGCAGCTTAATTATACACTAGCATTCAGAAATGTTTTTGGAAAAAACAGTCTCTTATTATCAGGCACATCACAACTCCATAATGAAGTGGCGATTGAGGGCTTTACATGTACTGTGAGGATTCTGGAACAAAACACTTTGAGGGCCTACAGTACAGTTAGTAGTTATGAACAAAGCATTCACATGCAATCTTATATAAGCCATATTATTAATTATTGTATGCTGTGGATATTTCAGCAGTTTGTCTTACTTTATATTCGTCTTAACTCGTTCCCTGCCAAGACTCGTTCCCTGACACAACACCGTTGACAGGCTTTCCAGGTTCTCACTGTTTTGCAAAGAATACAGAACAAGTGAACAATTAAGCAGAAACAAACAACAGAAGCCCATGTAATCTCACCTGATCATCAGACATTCAAAAGCATATAAATGCATATAAACCTAGAGTAACTGTACAGAATGAAATGTGGAATCCACAAAGAGGTTCAAGACTTTGCAAGTTTTGAGAGTATTGATGGAATTGTTGAACTTAATTTATGTTTTGATCATTATTCTGAATATGATCCAGTTGTATTGTTTGCCAAAAGGATTTGCTCAGCTTTTTAATTATTTCTCTTTTATTTGTTTATTTTTTTAATGAGGTTTTAATACAAAATTAATTGAACACTATATAATGCTAATACACATTTTTCTTTTTTAGTTCACACTAGATTTTTTACATTACAAAGTGAACAATGATAAATATTTGTACACTTTTTTTGACCAATGTTTTAATAAAAAAACAACTATCTGACCTAATTTTTTAAAATAAACTGTCTTTCTGCTCTCTTTCCTCTTTTTTTGTGTGTGCACGTATATACAGGCGATTCGTTACTAAAGCATAATGGAATGAAGTTCACAACAAAAGACAGAGACAACGATCATTCAGAGAATAACTGCGCTTCTTTCTACCATGGTGCCTGGTGGTACCGCAACTGCCACACCTCCAACCTGAACGGGCAATACCTGCGGGGGCAGCACACCTCTTACGCCGATGGCATTGAGTGGTCGTCCTGGACCGGCTGGCAGTACTCGCTAAAATTCACAGAAATGAAGATTCGACCAACACGCGATGAGAGAGAGACCTAAAGTAAATTTGTCGGAATTAATATTTAATTTTCGAGGAAGTGAAAAAAGTACAAATAAATGTTTTTAAAGACTTCTATGTGGGACTTACAATGTGAAAAACAACATGAACATTTGTTGTTGCTGATCTGAAAGAGAGTTTTCTGTTGTCCTGTTTATTAATTTGGCAGAAAAGTCACACTATCGTGTGGCCTTGCTGTAACTTCTGCCCTCCATTTGACAATCTCTTCATCATCAGGCCTTGACGTCTCGTTACTCCCCAACTTTGGGATCTCAACTACAGTGAGTCACACTTCGGTTCTGATGGAAATGACACTGACTCCAGCGTACAAATCGACTGGTTAGGGAATTCATGAATAGAAGACAAAGTATGACAGTGAAATATTGGAACGGTTCCTTCTGTCAGCATTCTCCCTCGTATTACGCAATTAATACTTTGAACACACGCGCCAAGGCCAAATCTCCACTTAGTTTTCATGTTTGAAGAAGAAAGCTAGTATAAAAGGAGAAAGTGTGTAAAATGGGGAGGGGAATGGAAGCGAGAGGCAGTCTGGGAGGAGATCAGTGCAAAGGTTTCTGTGGGAGTTTGTCTCTCATCTGTCTGACAGGCCATTAGTGAGCATATTGGCCACTTTGTTTGATCGCCATTGCCAAGTGATCATCAGCCAGACTCTTCATCTCGCACAAACGCAGATGGAGGCTGTTTATGTGTGTGTGTGTGATTGTGTGAGTGAGATGAAAGGGAAATGTGGTATTGTCTCGTCTTTTTCCCGAGTGTGCAATTCTGACTCAGCACAAGTTGGAGTGTGTTTTGGGGAATCTCTTTTTCAGCCCGTCGAGTGTGTTTACTTAGCACTCATATACGTGTCATTGTTCACGCATGCCTTCAGACCCCGTGTCGTAATGCTAATTTAAATGAGCCGTCCTGCCCTGTTTTATGTGCGAACGCTAACATGTATATCAGCACATTCACTGCCGTCTCTCTTTCTCTTTCTCTCTCTCTAGTTCACTCTCCAAAGGTCAGACATCTAGAACGAGAATGACGCTCTTCTTTCCCCTCATGTTCAAGCGTCTCCCTTCATCTCTTGCCCTTTCTTTTTTTTCCCCTCCTGGTCTTCTACTCATTTGTTCTCACCTCTCACTCCTTTGGTTTGTTTTCTTTGCTCTCCTGAGGAAGTGGAAAAGGTCAACGTGTCATTTAGTACAATTACGCAGCTCATTGTTCTCTCTTCCTTGCTCTTTTCTGACTTTTTCCTTTTCTCCTGCTTCTGTTCTTTCATCTTCTGTTTCATAATCCATCCTTGTAACCTACAGCTCTGAAAAAAAATCTGCCCAAATTCTCAGTTAAGTTCTGGATTTACTGGATTAGGAATGGGTTTCAGTAAAATGTTAACAAATAATTAGAATTTGTTGTGATTTTAAGTTTTTTCAAACAAATTATTTCCTAACCCTATGGGTTCTATGGTAAAATTTTGGTATTGTGTTGTCTAAAAGGGAATATAAACATGTCTGAAAACATGGCAGATTTTTTTTTTAATGCTGTAAATAACTTTAAACATACTTTCAGACACACTCTAAATTTGGAAGAAATGTGTTATGACATGCAGGTTTTTTTTGTTTGTTTGTTTTTTTACCCCTCTCTGTCTCTCTTCTTGATGGACGTGGCCAGTGAATATTACATGGATGTGTTGATTGGTCCAGCAGCATGGCTCCAGATATAAAGGCCCTCCAAACCTTCGCACTGATGCCACTTTGTGCCATCGTCGTTTCTTGAATTTAAGTTGTTTGCTATAGTCATATCACTATGTGTTGTTCATTGCCATTTGTTAGTTTTGAGGATTCCCCATTTTGACCTCAATTGATCACTGCTTGTTTAAAGACCGTGATTAAGATTTGTAAATCTGGATTGTACATTTTGGAAAACTTTACAGGAAGAAGAGGACATGACACCATTTTATTTTGTATCCGTTTGTGTTGTTTTTTGTTAGGGAAACAAAAGGCATATTTTGTTTATTATTTTGGCCTGGTCTCTTTTGCTGTATCTCACTGGTTCGACACAAATTTAATTTAATTTAATTTAATTTAATTTAATTTAATTTAATTTAATTTAATTTAATTTAATTTAATTTAATTTAATTTAATTTAATTTAATTTAATTTATATAGAGCATTTACTGTGTATGGCGGTCATGAGGGTGGTCTCTCTACACCACCACCACCAGTGTGCAGCATCCACTTGGATGATGCGACGGCAGCCACAGGACAACGGCACCAGTGCACTCACCACACACCAGCTATTGGTGGAGCAGAGAGACAGTGATAGAGCCAATTCGGTTGATGGGGATGATTGGGAGGCCATGATGGTTAAGGGCCGAGAGGGAATTTGGCCAGGACACCGGGGTACACCCCTACTCTTTACGAGAAGTGCCATGGGATTTTTAAAGACCACAGAGAGTCAGGACTTCAGTTTAACGTCTCATCCGAAAGACGGCGCCCACTGACAGTATAGTGTCCCCTTCACTTTTAATACTTTTTTCTCACTCACAATAACCAACTAATTTCTGTTACAGTCAACCCCTAGAAGTCGTAAAAGAAAATGGGTTGGTTATTGTGAGTGAGAAAATATATTAAATGACACGATTGTGTGAGTGAAGGTTTAGAGGGCTTTTATAAAGTAGCTGGAGTCATGCTGCTGGACCAATCACACCATCCATGTAATATTCACTAGCCACACTCATCAAGAATGAAGAAAGTGAGAGACGGAGAGGGGAAATAAAAGAAAACAAACAAAATACCACAGAGAAACACAAAAAAAGTGCAGGTCATTACAAATGTCATCAGTAATTTTCAGAATAAAACAAAAATCAGGTTTTGCTTAAACATAAAACTACACTTTAAATCAGAGGTGTCCAAACTCGGTCCTGGAGGGCCGGTTTCCTGCTGAGTTTAGCTCCAACTTGCTTCAACACACCTGCCCGGAGGCTTCTAGTATGTCTAGTAGGAGCCTGATTAGTTGGTTCAGGTGTGTTTGATTAGGGTTGGGGCTAAACTCTCCAGGACACCGGCCCTCCAGGACCGAGTTTGGACACCCCTGCTTTAAATAGTACATTCAGAGAAGCTGAGAATTTTCAAGTGGTCTCTTATTTTTTTCATAGCTTTTTCATTTTTTTCTGCATTATAATGACTGTTTATGTTTACTATTCTTAAACTGTAATTTTGAATCAAGAAAAAGAGATTGTTTTACATGATTACCAAAAAAAACCTAGTCTCCCTTTGTTTATTTTGTTTTGGTTTTACATATAATGACAAATTTTGATGCAGACTTGTGAATGAACTTGTGCAAGTGCAGGTATAAACTGATCAATTCATGGATTTTGCCATTTTGAGTTGTACTTTATAACTGTACCAAGAGCTTTAAGATATGTGTAGATTTCATGTACAGTGTGTATGTTTTAGAGACTGTTAGCGCATGTGAAATGTTTTCTTACGGGAAATCAACAAAAGCACACATGTTTGATAGAAAAAGATCCTCGGTATGTCCTGATAATGCCTGTGGTCATGTGACTGGGATTGAATGGGACTGAAGTCACTCGGATGGACTCTTGTTTTAAATTCTGGTCTGCCAGGAGTGGAGTTAAAATAAAAAATCCATTAAATCTACACCAGTGAATAACGAGCACATTACTTTGGAGAATCTACAGGAAGATGACTGTAAAAGCAACATTACAGGATGTTGTCAAGACTCTTAAATGGACACAAGCGAGTGCCCATCCCCATCTCTGGAGTTCCTTCTAAGTTTGCACCACTTTATCTGCAAAGTTGCCTCTGTAGGTTTGTGTCTTTGTATTGTGTTTTCTCTTGTACTTCTTTTTCTTTTTCTCTCACCTCTAAAATCCCCCCTACTCTCATTCTGGGGAATTACAAGGCAATCAGACCCTTTTCTCCATCATCATTTGCTTCGGAGTTAAACATGCTCCCTATTCAGCTGTCGATAACGTTTTTGCAGTGCATTGCTATCGTACTGATCCCCTGAACAAAAGCTAACAGACTGAACAAAGAACGAAGGAAAGAGACTAAAGTGATGTAACAATGTCATGAAATGGAGTCGAGAAAGGACAAAAAGACAAACCAAGAGTAATCATACTCTCAAATCGTAACAGGACCGATAAAATCATTTGTAATTAAAGGTCTCAGTGAGAATGAGTGCGTGTATGTGCGTTTGTAAATGAACAAAACAGAAAATATACTTGTAAAGAAAAAAGTAAATGGTTATTTCTGTGTATGACATTGGCTCTTCATATTGTGTGCATATTAAAAAAAGAAAAAAGTCAATAAATAACATATAAATAAACTGATTTCTGCAATGGCACTGCATGGATTTTGAGATGGATCTCCTGTGCATCATTTCTGTTCATCCATACACACATCCCTCGCTTTCCAGCAAGAAATGCTTGCATCGGCCCTCTCCAGCTGTTTTTAATACTTCCAGGGCGACACATTGCACTTTTCACACAGACTCAAGGTTTGTGATTGCTCCCTATGGACACGTTTCCTCAAACCTTTGCTCTATAAATAAGTCTAAATTTGTTTCTGGCTGAATTTTTATGTGTGGTTTAAAGCAATTGGCAAGTGCCAAAGGACATCCTGTTCCCATTTCCCAGTGTTAAAAGGCTCTGTGTGTGTGTGTTTGCGTTTACAGTGAGAGGAGGAGAAGGATGGCTGCACGCATGTGCGAGTGAAAATGATGGAGAGCAGCACATTGGATTGCATGTGAGTTCACTGTCGAATGTGTTGGTCCCATTTTTGCCACAATAATGGCGACTCCCCAGGGAGGACAGCAGCACAAGAGATGAGCAATAAAACTATAACCGCTCAATGGCCATCTTTCCTCTACAGTGCAAAAGAGAGTGACACAAACATTCCCAACCTAGACCGTCAGTACTGCACTGTCACATTTGTTTTCATAAAATTATTTCTGCTTTTTATTATTCTGGTATTATCATTTTCTCTTTAGTACAAACAATAGAAGCTATATCCCAGTTTTTGAGCTCTTTTTAGACGAAAATCTATTCTGGAAGTCAAAATAAACATCATTTCAGTTAAGTAACTTGATAGAAAGTAACAAGTTAAAGTCTTATTTGTATCATTTTATATTATATTTCACTATAAAAATGGTCTTTAAATGTCAATACAGTTACCATGTATTTGTTGCCTTTATTTATTTTACAGTTAATAACTGAAATTGGAAATCTGTTGAAATATTTGCATTCTTAGCATAATTCTCATTCTTAGAAGCTTAGTGTTGTAAGGCTGTTTTTTTTAACTACAGCGGTTCTGAACTGTAGTTTTGCCGAATGACTAAAAAGTTATCAGTATGATGGTAAAAAACTGTACATTCTAGTCAAAACCATCCTTCTGCAAACTTATACCAAAAACATAAATAAGGGCAGTATTAATAGCTTTAAATGTGGGAGAGCGTTGCTATTATGTGATTATATTGTATTGCAATATGGAGCCATTAAATGTTGATGTTAAATTAAAAGTAATTGACAAATACTTGAAAATGAGATGATTTAATGACAATAATTCTCTATGGTGACCACTGAATTAATTACAAATAACTGTATAAAACAATAAAACATGAAACGATAAAAACATATGATAATAATTGTACCCAGCTTAAATGTAAATAAAAGTTACCTGAGAGAGAGAGAGGGAGAGAGAGAGGGGGAGGGAGAGAGATAGAGAGCCCTGAGCAGGAGCCCAGAGAAGGCCAGAGCCAGAGAAGAAAGAGCAGACCCAAGCTTATCACCTCCTTTGTACCTTCCTTGACCATGTGACCAAAGCATAAATACTGAGACATTCAAACTGACCAATAAACACGTGACTACATCATCAAACCCCCACAGTCCACAAAGCAGCTCCTGATTTCATCAGGAATTTGTGTGATGCCTCTTTGGTGAAAAACACATGTTCTGCCATATAAACAAATGCATATAATAATTTTCATCCTTACAGTGTACTTTTCTTGACCTCAAGCACAAGTCTTGTTATGTCAGATTGTTTACTACTGTCACCCTGTATCTGGAGGCATAATTGTATGCAGCATCGACTAAAATACATGCAGTACATATCTATATTATGCAAGCAAGGTTAGAAATATCACCACCAACACAGGCCAGCTTTTTAGTGCTATTTAAGATTTAAACACAACCTGTGTGCAACATTGTGTGTCTACTTTTATTACCAATTTGAAATGTGTAATTTAATTGCCAGTTTATGTATAGCATTTATTGAGATTTTAACATTTTCCTATCCAAGCAGATATGACTTCATCTTGAATTCACAAAATACAGTAGCTGTAGCTGGCCTGAGACATTTAAAATCTGTCTGCAGCATCAGTTATTATAGTGAGAAAGTTGCACTCTAGACAAAGTGTTACTCATGATAGACTAACCCTATGAACTAATATGTTCTCACTGAACAACAGGAGGGGCGCCACGGTGGCGTAGTGAGCAGCACGTTCGCCTCACAGCAAGAAGGTCGCTGGTTCGAGCCTCGGCTGGGTTAGTTGGCATTTCTGTGTGGAGTTTGCATGTTCTCCCCGTGGTTGCGTGTGTTTCCTCCGGGTGCTCCGGTTTCCCCCACAAGTCCAAAAATATGAGGTACAGGTTAATTGGGTAAGCTAAAATTGTCCGTAGTGTATGTGTGTGAATGAGAGTATGTTTCCCAGAGATGGGTTGCAGCTGGAAGGGCATCCGCTGCATAAAACAAATGCTGGATAAGTTGGCAGATCATTCCGCTGTGGTGACCCCGGATCAATAAAGGGACTAAGCCGACAAGAAAATGAATGAATGAATGAACAACAGGATTTTAACTTGCCTTTTATCCAGATACAAACGTTGTTATGTGTTCTGTTAAAATACATGGTTAATCGTTAAATATAAA
This sequence comes from Danio albolineatus, assembly GCA_903798035.1. NCBI lineage: Eukaryota > Metazoa > Chordata > Actinopteri > Cypriniformes > Danionidae > Danio > Danio albolineatus. The sequence goes on along the minus strand of CAIGQQ010033541.1, from coordinate 8,349,700 downwards.
AGTAATCTCAGACAATTCCATATCTTTAATTCAATTCGTTTTTATTCCTATAGCGCTTTTACAATTTAGATTGTGTTAAGCAGCTTAACATAGAAGTTCTCGTAAATTTAAAGTGTGTCGTTCCATTTTTCAGAGTTGATGTTCAGTTTATTTGAGTGTGGATTCATTTTCACTGCTGAAAGTCCAAACACTTAAGAGCAAATCCATTGATATGCACAGATTCACTAGTCCCAAACCAATCAAGCCAGTGACGACAGTGGCGAGGAACAAACAGGGGCGGCGCGTCCATAGAGGTGGCCTCCGTGGCAGAATAGTTGTAACCAAAACAAGACCAAGGAAACGTGTTGTAATGTCACTTGAAACGAACAAGACTCTGCAACAGTGAGTGTTTCTGTGTGATTTAAGTAGTGTGTGTAATCAGTCCTTGACAATCCTCAGGTGGTGTGTGCAATCAGTGGTGACTTGGAGCAGGAGTGTGTGTGTGTTGCATGAGTGCAGATGTAGTCTATGAACAGGTGGATTTGTAGTTCGTATGCGAAATGTGTGTGTACCAGCGATCTCTGCAAGTTAGATCGCTGGTGATCGTGACAATAGTGAGAGTGGCATCCTCAAAATCTTCTATTTGCGAACCAGTCACTTTCGTTTTCACTTTCGGATTGAGGGCGGCATGATCGCCCTTTGCCTAGAGCTGCAGTTCAGCTTGCTCCAGCCCTGGGAACAAACTTCTCCAACTGACAGAAGTGAAGGAAAAGACCTTGAGACAAACCAGGCTCAGTAGGGCACAGCCATTTCTCCTCTGGCCAAACTTCTTGTGCAGAGCTACAGTCTAGGTGCCGGGGGCTGAAGAATGCTTGATGTCCATTATGGAGAACTGCATGTGTATGAGTAGGTCACCGGTAGGTGTTCAGGCTGGCCGACAGGATCAATGCAAAGACTCGTCTGTCACAGGGGTCTGCAGTCTCATGCTTTCCAATCCTCCATGACTGCCACAGCATCTGCTCAATATACAGCCTGGTCCAGGATTATAGAGACCTCTAGAAGTTTTCTATGGTTGGCATTATCTCTTCGTAATCACTTTCTGTTTTAAATATATATAAATTGTATGCAGATTAAAAGCTTTATTGAAGTTGTATTCAAAATGATTGAAGCACAGCATTTGGGATAAAATACAGATAGAGTTAATACTGTAAACAAATGCACTTGTGAAGCTAAAATGTCAAATATTGCTGCTTAAGAAAAGTTCATTTTTGACTAAACAGTCTCCTATATCTATTTATACCCCAATGACTGCTAATTGACATGATGCTGCAAAGTTTCTTATTATCAACAGAATGTCTAAATGAAATGAAAGTAAAGTGAAAAACCATGAAAATAGAGAGGAATCGAGAGAGAGAGTAAGAGAGAGAATTGGTCAATACAGTGAAGCAGTGAGTGAAGTTTGTGAAAAGTGACAGTGATATAGATGAGGATGGTGTTTACCAGCATGAGCCGCACGTCAAAGAAACACATGAAAAGACAACAATGGTCTTTGTTCTTTGGAGATACTGTATGCATGCTTTCTTTCTGACAGACCACAGAGTTTGGTGTAATCCTGCATTCATAAAGGAAGAGATGCGTCATTCAAACATGAAAAAACTTGAAAACTTAAATCTATAAAACAAGTGCACACAGTCATGCGCATATACCGGAAAGTTTTTGTTTGTTTATCCAGTTTTGTAGTTTGCATGCGTGAAGTCTGATTGTTTCCTATTTCAGCGTATCTGCGATTTTGCCATTGGGATGATGTGACGAAGGGAAATGTCAGAGGAAAATTAAAGCGATTTTATTAGCATGGCAGATCCTTTTATGTCTCGCAGACCCGACACCGGTGCATAAGGGAACCTACATTAGCATAACAATCAATACCACCGTGTTGAGGGAGTGAGGAGGAGACAGATTTATTATTATTGTTATTATTTTAGATTGAGTGTCGGTTTCTTCAGCTCTGAATTTACCTGCTGGCTGTCTGGTAAATGAAGTCAATCATGGCCAGCACATTGAGGGGGATATGTGCACGCGTGTGTACATTTTGTGCATTAACCTCTCTCTGTCTCAAACTCACTTTTCTCTCACTTTGATGGTTTCTCATTTCCAGAGAGAAGAAAACAGCAAGATTAGTTAAGCTTTGGTGAATCTTATCACATTCGCAAGCTTATGACGCAGTAGCCGCAATCTCGAGAACTCTGAGAAAAAAGCTCAGAATGACACTGAATATTCATGAATGAGTTTAGTTATATTCATTAGTTATATTCATCCACTGGGAATTAGCATGATGCATGCATAGTTATGTATTTAGGAAGCCACTTCAGGCTTTCTAACCCCTCCTGATCTTTCTTTTCACACATTTTTTATTATTAGTTTTATTTATCCCTTATTATGAGCGGCGCCACAGCGGAATGAATCACCAATTACTTCCCTTCCATTACTTTTAAATTTCCAGCCACAACCCAGCACTGGTAAACACCCATACTCAATCACTACTTTTTTTAGTTTAAGAGTGAATACTGCGCTAAACCTGTGATTTATATGGTGGCCGAGAGAGCTTAACGCACAGCAATTTAAGAAAGCACATGCAATAACAAAAAACACCAGCAAATTAAGAAACGATCTTCATCAATTTGACAGCACACCTGTTGCAAATTGTCACAACACAAACAACGGAAGAAACGCGCAGCAAATTGGTCAAAACACAAACAACGGAAGAAACGCACAGCAAATTGGTCAAAACACAGACAACGGAAGAACACGCAGCAAATTGGTAAAAACACAAACAACGGAAGAAACGCGCAGCAAATTGGTTAAAAAAACAAACAAACAAAGAAACGTGCAGCAAATTAGTCAAAACACAAACAACGGAAGAAACGCGCAGCAAATTGGTCAAAACACAAACAACGGAAGAAACGCGCAGCAAATTGGTTAA